>MSJI02000167.1:39076-70782 GCA_001931905.2 Cladosporium sp. IMV 00045
TCCCACCTCACCGACCCGAGCTTCACCCAAGACATCCACCAGCACCAGCCCGACTACTCGCTCGGCCACTTCAACAGCTCTTTCAAAGACCAGCAGCAGGTGCCCATCGTGCCTTCCCAAAACACCGACGTGTCAAACCATACCTTTCTGCAGTCCGCGCAGGGCGGCGACAACTCCTACGGCTTCAATCAGCCTGCGCAAGGTAACAACCACCTCTCGCCTGGCGCACTCAACCACGGCGCTCCGCCTTCTGGCGCAAACAACACAGGTTCCAACAACTTTCCCTCCTTCGACTTCAACCAGTCCACATTCGACCACAACAGTGCTCTCGACCCCACCTTGCTCAACCCGAACGGCTTGGACCTCCTTCAGCCGCAGCCACTGCAGCTGAACAACTCGCTAGACCCCATGGCCACCACAGCTATGCAGTCGCATACTCCCACGCCTCCCCACCTTTTCGATCCCACTCATCGACAATCCCTGAGCCCGAGCCCTCATGCTTCGCCCAATCCGCAGCAAGCGCAATATCAACACATGAACAGACCGCGCAATACATCAGAGTCACTCGACCCTTCGAGTGCGGCATACCCACAGGGAAATGGAAACGAATGGCTGGGAATGAACGCCTACAGGGCGCATCAGAGATCGCCTTCGGATCAAATATCTGAAGTTTCGTCACAACAAAACTCCCCCTACATGCAGACGCTCGACAGCTTTGATATCAACGCTCATTCTTCGCCCATGCTGAATCCGTCCTCCGATCCAAGCCTCAACGATGGGCTTGGGCTTGGTCAATTCAGCTTGAGCGATCCACACCACAACTACTACGGCCCAGGTCATAGCCCGCACATTTCCCCGAGACTAAATCCTCAACAGATCGAACTGCCCGCATTTACCGCCGAGAACAACTACGGAATGGCTCCTGCGATGAGTGGACAATTCATGCAACAAGAGAGCATGGATTCTTTCCCAAGCCTCAATCACGAACCCTTTCCCTCATACAGCAACCAGCCTACCAGCCCTAGCGATCTCGGCGCGGCAGACCAGATGAGCCCCCCGGAAATCAGCATCGACTATGCGCCACCCGCTAAACACAACAATGTCGTTCCTCGTCCTTCGAGCAACGCTGATGACACCCTGAGCCCGCCTTTGAGAAGTATGCTTGTCCTTTTCCGTGACATTCTCAATGTGTGTACTAAACAAACAATACAGGTCCGAGTCGTAACCGCATACGCGCGAAATCAGACTCTCACGCAGGTTCGCGACCAATGACATCCTCTCACCCAGCTGGTCGTGGACGCTCGCCCTCCCTCCAACCGCAAACATCAAGAGATTCGCTTGCTCCGTTTGATAGCCGATCAACTTCCTCACGATCGCCTTCACCAGCAAGAGGTCGCAATGGCTCTCTTGGTTCCCGCCACCGTAGCACTAGTAACGCATCCGATCAACGAGACTACATCCTTGATCTCGCCAATCCCGAGCGAACACCTTCCAACGGAGCAGAGAGCCGCAGGCAACAGAAGCACCCCGCTACGTTTCAATGCAATCTCTGTCCGAAGCGATTCACCAGAGCATACAACCTCCGCTCCCATCTGCGCACTCACACTGATGAGCGACCTTTCGTCTGCACTGTCTGCGGCAAAGCGTTCGCTCGTCAGCACGACCGTAAACGCCACGAAGGTCTACATTCCGGTGAGAAGAAATTCGTCTGCAAGGGCAGTCTGCAAACCAACGCGCAATGGGGTTGTGGCCGCAGGTTCGCACGTGCCGATGCTTTGGGCAGACACTTCCGCTCTGAAGCCGGACGCGTCTGCATCAAACCCCTCCTGGACGAAGAAGCCGCCGAGCGACAAAAGGCCTGGATGGAAGAACAGCAGCACGCCCAAGTCGCCGCAGGTCTAGTAGCGCCACAGCCAATGATGCCCCAACCACACGTTGACATGATGAACAACTTTCTCCCCGCCGCGCTGCTTCAGCAATACCCCGCCCTCGCCGGCATCGACTGGGGTTCAATGCCACAAGGACCACCTCCCGACGAGGAAGTCTACAGCGGCCGCAGCTCGTTCGACGCTTCAAGTGGTGGCGAGCTTCACGAAGACATCAGTGAAAATGAAGTGGGCTCTTTCCACGGGTCCGATCAGAGCATGGGCGGCATGGGAGGGCAGAATTATGGCATGCAACAGCAACAGCAACAGTCGGCGCAGAATTTCGGCAACCAGGCTGGTGACTATATGAACGGCTTTGAGGGCCGATGACGATCATGACAACAAAACATTCGATGACGAGTCGCTTTTGTTGAGAAGGGCTCGTGCGTCTTTTAACGACTTCTACTTCTGGGAGGCCGCGGCCTTTGATGTGCTGCTTGGGCCATGATTTTTATCTTCTTCTTTCCATCCTGCTTTTGCTTTTCTTGGAGACGGACTTTATCTGCCTTCTTTTTTACTTTGCAATTATTCGATACCACTGCTTGCTTACCTGCTATACGACGCGAATGCGATGAGGCACAGGCATAGAGGAGTTTATCTCTTGCTTTTTATGTTTGTTGAGGGAGCGAGGGGAAAGCGTTTTGGATACCATACCTCCCTCCCTCCCTCACACTTTCTTGAAGATTTCGTTCTTGAATTGCCGGATTTGGCCACACATTTTTTCTTGTTTCTTTTGAGATACCACCTTCGCTATGACGAGTGCAAATGAAAGCGAATATATGATTCGCATATCCACGATTCGCAGGATCGCAATATACGTGTCACTGATTTGCTGTACCGTTTCGATCAACTTCGCAAACGAATTCTCACGTCTAAATACCTCTCTCAGAATGGCAGCCACGGCGTCGAGCTAGTGTTTTCACTGCAGCTGTGCCCTCACAAGACTTTTTCTTGACGCAAAGTCAGAGAGGCGGTTTCGGAAAGATGGACTTTTGTCGGCTTCCGATCCACACCGTTGATGATAGTGATAGATATCCAATACTATATTTCCTCGCCTCTCCAAAGCTTCCTACTTTGATTCTCCGTTTCGCTCTTCCACGCTTTGTTTGCTTTTTTCTCATTTGCATGGACTCGCAGGGTAAGGTATGTGATGTATTTGCTACAACATTCACCGTGGATATGGGCAAGGAGAAGTTTCAATCGGAGAAGTCAACGTCTCATTTCGACTTCCTTGTACATGTATTTGTCAGGCCTGTTAATAGAGAGAAGGATGGGAGGAGATCACCGGCTACCTTGCAGTTGTGATTTTGCTTTTTCCTTTCTTTTTGCTTTTGCGTGTCTTCCGCTGGAGGTTGAATAGTTCTTCCAGTCGGACCCTGGAGTTTGGGGAAATACCTTAAGCGGTTGGAAGGTGTGTTGGGTCGATAGTTCGAGGCATCTGAATCGGTGTTCGACCTTGCTGTGTTTTGGAAGAGATGCGATGTAGAGCGAAAAGGGAATGCTTTAGTGAGCATGATCGAGGGAAAAAGGAAAAAAGGTGCTGCGATTGGTGGCGCTGGAGAGCATGTAACGGTTGCGTTGAGGCTTTTGGATGGTGCGTGAAGGGAATGTGGGTGAAAGAGGAAGTATGGAAACTGTATAGTAAGGTAGTATGTCTGGTGTTTTGCCTTGGAGTTATGACAATAAGGCCTGGCAAAGATGCGTAAATCCGACTTCCTGCCGTGTGCGTTTCATCCTGTCATGAGATCTATCGTGAGGTTTGTATCTATGTTGTGTATATGCTCGTTATCCCGGAAAGGAGATCCAATAATAGAAACAGGAAACGAAAACCATTCAGTCCGAAAAAAACGCCCGTCCGATATGCTGGGAGAACAACGTCAGCGACTTTACAGATCCACGAGTGCCAGAGAGGAAGAAGAATCTCTCACCATTTAACCCCCCAAGCCCAGTAAGGAAACAGAAAAGGAAAGCCAACTTCTTATGCAACAACAGGCACCTCCCTCACCGGCAACACCTTTTCCGTCCTCACCTCCTCCCTCACCGTCCGTACTTCCTCCTTCACCCCCTCCACCTCATCCATCGCACAACACTCGATCGTGCCGCCATTCGGCACGCCGCAATCGTCGACGGCGGAGCCTCCGGGCAGGACCGTGTTGTTGTACATCAACGCCAGGGGAGTTTCGCCACTGGACATGGAGTTCACTTGGTTCTTCAGGCAGTCGACTTGCGTGAAGGGGTCGATGACGCAGGTCAGGTCGGGTTGCCCCGAGATCTTGAGGAGGATGTTTTTGACCATTTTGAGGGATTTGTCTGGGTGTCGTGGCGAATTGATTGGTGGGTGGTGGTGAGTTGGGTTCTGTTGTGGGGAAGGGTTGGTGGAGGTGTGGTTTTAGAGGTGTTTGTTGGTCGGTAGTCCTTGGGAAGGGTGTTGGGACGTTCTTCAACCGGGTTATGTTAAGGTAGAATGCCAGAGGTGCTGAGAGTCGAAGACGGCAGGCAGCAATGAAGCAAAATGCAGCAGAAGAAGTCAACGTAGAGATGGCCGGCTCCGAGCAGAGCTGCTACCGCTTCCACTGCTCTCTTTATATAAACCACATCTCCTAGCATTCAAAACAACCCCGGACCCATTGCCGGTTCGGGGGTTATCCACAGTTTCTTCTGCATGTGATGTAGCTTTGCGAGAAATTTGACCCTCGATCCCCCAACATTCACAGCGATCGAGGGTTGTATCGTGATCCTCACCAGCTGCCCTCCGCATGGCGGGGAGGAACTCGTTGCAGCGGTGCAGGTGCTATGGTGTCATTGCATTAAGACGTTTCGCTTTTAATGGAGCCCTGGGGCCTTTTTTCGTGGAGCTTTTCGGGGAAACGAGGGGGGAAAAGACGTGCTAGAATTTCATGTCATGGGGCTCTGCGGGTCTGGCAATCGGCGAACGTCCTTTTTCTTGCGCGAGAGAGATCTGCAGGGGAGTGATACCGTGTGGGATTTTGTCGGAGGAAATGTGGTGATGGGGCCTTTTGTCCGTGAAAGTTCAGTACCTGCTTGAGAATGCCTGGTGGTTCCATTCTTTGAGCTGGTTTGTTTCATTCTGGCTGAGACAAGAATCGACAATGGGCGTACGCCTCTGTTCCAGCGACCCGAGGTCGTCAAACTGCCCGTGACACCTTAAGATCTGCACTTTCATATGTAGGGCCAGCACATTTCTAACACCGAGGTGAAGCTTGAGATGACATTTGATCTCTGAAAGCGAATAGCTTAGCGTGCTTGGTGCATAGCCGAGAATACCATTTTAGTCATGCAAGCCGACGTTACCTCCATAGGAGGTACCAGATAATGCTATCTCGCAGCCTCTGCTGGCCAGACCTGCCACCACGAGAGTGCTCTCCTCAAGACCCTGTCAAATATCATCAAACGGAATGGTCGCACAACCATTTCGACGCCAACACCCATTGAAATTTCCGCTCGACACGTTCAGAACCTGTGAAGCTATCGAGCTGAAAACCCGCCAAGCCGAGGTCGATGTCGTACAGCAGCGACAGCACCTACAGTAGTATGGGCTGCGTTGGCTCCCTAGCCGCCCACGCCGTCCTCCTGTGGAGCCCCAGAGAAACCCACACCAACTTCACACGTTCAAGCGTTCATGCGTTCGTTCTCCGCTGTCGATGGTGGCAAACACAGAACGATCGCGGGGTTTTTGGCGCTTTAACACGGCTCGCACGGCTACTTCTGTAATCATTGTGGATATCGCGCTGCTGGTGCCCTTTATCCGGCAGGATTGCCAGCCTCGGGGCGTGGACATCTCCACCGGGTTCGTCCGTGAGCTCTGCGATGATATGGTCAACCAGCCACGGCTGAAGAAGTGCTATGAAACTCTCTGCAAGTATGTTCGGCTATTCTGGCTTTCTTTGTCACAAGACTCATTCAGGGCGCTAAACTGGTGGAAATAATAGGTTCAGGCATACCCCCATGAGACGTGTTCAAAGAAAGTAGGTGGTGCCTCTCGGGGAGAATCTCCTGAGGCCAAGAGTGTTGTGTTACGGGCATGGCACCACTTTCACACACACAAACATATCTTACACTCAGCTTGAGATCAGTCCAATGCAATGGACTTGTTCGGGGTCTGGATTTTGGAGCGTTGGATGTTTGCTAGAGTAATTATTGTGTATATAAGGACAATGGAATCACCGCTCGGTCTGGAGATTCGTCAGGCCTCCCAACAACCATCCATCGATCAATAGAATCAAACAGCTATACCAATACCATCTCAGGTCAATCATCATGAAGTTCGCTCTCCTCACGATCCTGCTAGGCCTCTGCGCCAGCATCCTTGCCTTCCCTGCAGATCTCGATTCCATGACCGAATTGAAGAGAGATGCCGAAGCAGAAGCCGAATCCTCCGCCGCAGCGAACCAATGCACCCTCACGAAGCTCAAGCAAATCTTGACTGACTACAGTAAGTAGACCACCAAGAGCCCCTCCAGCATGACGGCGCGAATGTAGCTCCCCACCCACTAACACTCCCCCTCCTTCTCCCCCCAGGCATGAAAGAATTCCAATCCGCCCGCAACGCCAACAACGGCAAAGGCAACCCAACCTGTTTCATCTGGAGTTCCGACAACTGCAGCAACAGCCCCGACCGTCCGGCGGCGTTCAATTTCATCCCGCCTTGCCAGCGTCACGATTTCGGGAGCCGCAACTATAAGAAGAAGAACCAGTGGAATCCCGTCAGTAAGCTGCGAACCGACACGCAGTTTTTGAAGGATATAAGGTGTGTTGGGATCTGAAGGGTTGGAACAAATTGAAGATCCCGGCGTGTTTGATTGTCGCGCAGAAGTATTTCGAGGCGGTTGTGGTGTTGAATCCGCCGCAGGATTTGAAGGAGTAGGCTGTTGAAAGTGGGCTTGTTGGATGGTCAAGGCTGCGGTGGTGGTTGTTTGGTTGGCGGGTGGGTGTTGCTGTCGATGTTATTGATCTTTTCGCTTGGTCGATTCGGGTATTCATGATTAACGATTTTTCTGTTTGCATTTCTCGAAATCACCTAGGCAGTGATCGTATCAGTCTCCCGATGCTAAGAGTCGTCTAATCCATTAGAAGGAAACCATTCGTCTCAGGATGGTCATTCGAAAAGTCACAGCAAAACTCGCGTGAACGATCAATCCGAGGAGCTTTCTACGCATCTCTGACTCTCGTGTCAAGCGCAAGTCGATCCGGGACGCGCAGGTCGATAACGCCTTCCACGTTCTTCTTGAAGCTCTCCAATTCTGCAATGGCCTGGCTTGCAATCGCCGTGTTCTTCCTGTCCGCCATGCGGACAGACACTTCGACCAGATACGTCCCACTTGCATCCAGAACTTGCAGCTCGGTTATGCTCAGCGGTGGTCCGTCGAGTACCTTATCGACAGGCAATTGCTGCTGCGTCAAAAGCACACGGAAGATACGGACGACGACATTTCCTTTCACGAACCTGTGGCCGAGAATGTAGTGCTGACCAACATATCTGTAGGCACTTGCGTCCTTGTATTCCTTCGTGTCCAGGAGATCCTTTTCAGTAACCTCCCTGGCAATGTGATCTTTGATACTCGGATCCGGGGTCTGCTCGACTCGCTGTCGCCACGATTCGGTAGCTTCAGGCGTTACATCTGCAGTGATCTGCACCGAGCGAGTGAGCTTGTGCATCCACTTTTGCTGCTGTTGTTGCAGATTGCCGGGTTGTGGAGTTCCAGTTTGGGCTTTCTTTTTCGAAGCGGCGATTTCCGGGGTGCGGAGTTGGGCGAAGAGCGCGTTCTGGTCTTGGTAGGCGAAGGGTTGCGATCCCGTGACTCCGGCTAGGACGTTGAGGACTTGATTGTGCCGGGATGGAGATATTTGGCTAAAGAGGAGGATTTCGTGCATTTTTGTGGTGTCCATCTTTGTCGTTCAGTCCTATGGATTTCTTCCAGGTGCGTACGCGATAGTGTTGCTGCTGTGGGGTGCTCAAGAGAAGCCGGCTATCATGCCCTACGACGACCACATGCACTTCGTCACGTCCTGCAGAGGTGAGAAATATCAGATGGTGTTGTCTTGACCTAGTCGAGCATGTGAACGCGGGACTCGTAGACATTGACTGGGGATTTCTGGGGTGACCGTTCTGCGAGCGCGGGTTGGTGAAGTGAAGTTCGCCTGTTCAGTCAAGTCCAGCCGACTCCGAAAAGCCTCCCGAAGCCGGAAGCTGGCGAACACCGCGCTTGCCTGCTTGCTTGCTATCACCGCGAAGAGTAATCCAATTGACTTTCCTTTGACCTGTACGCCCTGTCCGCCTCTGTCTCTCTATACCTCACGCACCTGGAGTCATATACCAGACCTTCTCGACAGGCTACCGTCCACCTTTCAGCCTCTTCAATCCAAACACTCCTTCCCACGCGCGCGCCGCGAATCTTCCCGGTCAAACGGCTCTTCCAACCACCACGACTACTACCACCAACACCAACATCTTCACACCCCGCTAGCCAATATGCGCGCCACCAGAGTACTCTTCAAGCACACTCCTTTGATCAAGTTCATTGGTCGCCGCTCAATCCCCAAGCGTCAGGCTCCCTCTAGAAATCCTCAAATCACAGCCCGATCTAACCTTCCAACCACAGAAATCGACCACACTCCCCAAGTCCACCCCGCCTCCCCCGCCGAATCCCTCCCCGAGTCCTTCGCCCAATACCGCCAGAAAGCCAGCCAGCATGGTCCGATGATGCGCAGCAGCGGCAGCGGCGCCGGCAGCAGCGCCGCGCCGCAAGCCTACGGCCTCGTGGGCGGCCGTTCGGGACGCCAGATGGGAAGCGTGAACCCGAAGGAGGGCGAATTCTGGGACCGCAACGAGCTGCCGAAGAGGTTCAGACGGACGGTCTACAGCGACGCCGAGATGGAGGCTATCGAGAGCGGCGGTGCGAGCTTGTTCTAAACGTGCTTGAGCGCTGGGAAGGGAGAAGGGATGATTTATTGAGGAGGCCTGAATGGCAAGGAAAGGGAAGGCATTTGTTTGTTTCTGTTCGATTTTGTAAAGCTCATGAGCCATGGCTAGCTATAGAGAGCGAGGTATACCCAAATCTTGCAACTTTTGTACATCATCTTGCATGGACTGCGCTTCTCGGGATATCTTGCAGGTTGAGCTGTCTCTGCGGCGATCAATAAGGGAAACGGCAGTGTATATTCCGATTTGATGGCAACAATCGGAAAGCCAATGGCTGGACTGGTGGATGCCCAAGTTCTTGGGCCCGTGGTAACTCTCTGGAAGCAGTTGCGATACCTATTGAATTGCGCTGCTCCTCACCATATCTTGGAGATACTCTGTATCACAACCAACAAATTTCAAGACCAGAAAAGCATCCCTTCGTCTGACAATCCTCAATCTCAAACCAATTGCAATCGAATCATACCTCATCTTCCACCTGAAGATGAACCGTGCTTCACAGGGATCGCATAACCGATAGTAGACCCTGCGCCAGTGCCTTACGCAATGGTTGATTCTGCGTTCAAGTAAATCTAGCTCTTGTGACTAGTAATACACCAAGTACAACAGTTACCAGGATAGAGATCGCAAAAAGTGAAGCTCGGCCAAGTCTTTCGGGATAAATTAATAGCCAGCACCACAAAGGTAAATCACGCCTTGCCGTACGGACCGCAACGGCCCCAGCCTTCAGACGAGAAAGAAAGACCCCGCCCGAGAGCTCTCCTAGCAACAGTATCAGCTCCTCCAATGGATTGATGGATGCTTCTCCACGCACCCTGCTTTCTTGCGATGATCGCGAACGCAAGCTGGCGCCGTGGCGTCTTCAAGCGAGACCGCACCTGCTTCGCTCATTCTCACTTTCTCACTTAGCCGGTGACCGCTTCTCCTCTCATCAATTCCTCTCCTGTAAAACATCTGTTTGCACATACAAGAGGCGAAGCAACAGTGCCTTAAGCTGTGCATTCTTGCGCCTTTGAAATCATTACTTCTCCCTCCCGGACTTAGCGATTCATTGAGTGCATATCCGAGAGCATGGTCGAGCTACGCAAACGTCCCGCTCCCCCTCCAGCTCCTCCGCCAGCCAAAAAGAAAGCCGCTCCGAAAAGCAAGGCTAAGAAAGACGAGCCCGTAGCTGAAGAGCCTGCTGCTACTGCTGGTGCCGATGCGGCCGCTGAAGACGCTGCCAAAGATGTGATCGCCGAGACCGCAGCGAAGAGCTCTTCAAGTCCGGCGTCGCCACCCAAGCAAGGCGACAAAATCGAGCTCGGAGGCTTCGGTGGCGAAATTGAGACGAACGATGGGCAGAAAGTCACCCTTGCCCAGCTCGTGCAGAGTAGTAAGAAGGGTGTGGTTTTGTTCACGTATCCGAAGGCGAGCACGCCGTAAGTCCTCAGTTACATGAATTTCTCAAAAGTATTAGGAAAGCAGAAAGTGCTAACAAAAGGCTATCACAGTGGCTGCACCACCCAAGTCTGCCTCTTCCGGGACTCCTACGCGCCCCTAACCGCCACCGGCCTCGCAATCTACGGCCTCAGCACCGACAGCCCCAAAGCCAACACCACCTTCAAAACGAAGCAGAACCTCCCCTACCCTCTCCTCTGCGACCCGAGCGCCGGCCTCATCCAAGCCATCGGGTTCAAGAAAGTGCCCAAAGGCACCCAGAGAGGAGTGTTCGTCGTCGACAAGGAAGGTAAAGTTCTGGCTGTCGAGGCGGGCGGTCCGGCCGCGACTGTGGAGGTTGTTAAGGGGATTGTGGAGGCTGAGGGTGGGAGTGAGGTTGATGGCGGGTTGGAGAAGGCGGAGGAGAGGGCGGTGGAGGGTGAGGGGGAGGAGGCTGAGAATCATAGGATTGCTGATACTGCGGCGGAGGTGGCGGATGTGGCGAAGGGGTTGGATGGGACGCCATTGGTTGGGACGCCTGCTTGATGAGAAGAGATGGTCGGGATTGACCGCCTTTCGCTCTACGGTAAAAGGTAGTTTTCCGTACGTCTATGGAAGTTAACAATCTTGCTGCAACAGTCACGGACCTTGGTATGGGTAATTTTCATCGTTCTAAATTTCCCCATACCAACAGGCTTACCCATAAGCCACCCATGTTGCTCAGCTCTGTATCAAAAAGGATTGAGAGTAGATGGGGGTTTCAAGATTCTCTTGATCTGGAACTAATCGCTTACCCTCAAGATTTAGACGCTACTGGACGACCCGTTCTTTTGATAGACAAATGTACTACGCGAGGAGCTTAGAAAAAGAAAAAAGGAGGGGAGACAAACACCATCGACTTAAAAATCAGACGAAGTTATTTGTATCGCTTTCTATACATTAGAGTGTAAAGAAACAAATAGCTAAACTGTTCATACAAAGAAATGCTTACTCAGATCTTTAGGATTCTATTTAGATGGATAATATCTAAGACATTATGTATTGTTACCTAACAGTTCACGACACAAGAGAAACATTCATTTATGAATCTTGCTCCTACACATATGTAGGCAAAGCCATCTGCTGAAGCGGAGAAATACTCTACGAGAAAGGAACAGAGTCAGTCGTGAATTACTCCGAAAGTTTATTCGTGAATCATTATTCCGACGTGGGAGCCTTTTCGATTTCTTCACTCCCAAAGTGGTGGAAGTTGATAACATGCGGTCAGGTCAACCGTAACGTCTGCCATTACTTTACTATCAGCACATGCGTCTCTTGTGAAAACCAACCACCAACGCCGCTTGTAATACTAAACACGCCAAGGTGCCCTGGATAGCTTCTCAATTGACGCGCAGTCTCCATGAGTCTGATTGATGATGAAGGGTCTTCGGATTGTAACAGGAGCTGAAGCACTTCTTTGTGCTGCTTCATCGCAGCCAAGTAAATGGCCACAGGGAACGTCGAATCAGCAATTCCTAACGACGAGAAATCCATTCGGCTGAGTCCGCGCTTCCGAAGGTACCTGTAGGTATCAGCAAGTAGAGGTGTGCGAGGCGGCCGATTCACTTTCCCGTTCTCCCATTGTAAAAGCAAGTGTCTGACTGCATCAACGTGATTCACCTCTGAAGCTGCTTGCAAGAAGCTTTCCAAATCACGGAAATCATTGAGGTCGGCTGCAAATGCAAGGTGCCCGAGCATTGACTTCAAGTTTTGAAGCTCGCTGGGAATATCATTGGGGACAGTGACCACCAATTGCGGACTCGCAGATGGGCGCTTATCCCTTTGGGTCGGAATATGGCTAGATAGGAACCCATCTTCTTCAACGAGACGCAGAGCCTCATGGTGCAAGGCAAGAGATTCGATTGGCAGCCAGCCGAGCCAGTCGCGAATCACAGAAAGTGCCATTAGTTTGGTATTCAAGAAGACCTGAACGACGTCCAATTGACGATTTTCGCACGCAATGCCAAGAGCCGTTTGACCTTTGGAATTCCTGGTATGCATTTCCTTTTCCTCATCGAATGCCGGGTGCATCAGGAGATGCTGGGCTACTCTAGCGAACCCGGTAGCACTCGCGTGCCACAAAAGCGTCAACCCATTTTCATCTCGATCGTTAGGATGACCTTGCAGACGTAAGGCAGCAGCCTTGATTGCTAGTCGCTCCGCTGATCTTGGATGATCTGACATAGATAATGCTTGGTTTGCTGCGTCTTCAGTGTCGATTGGTGGCTCATTTGGTTCAATGGCGCCTATCAAAATGTCAAGCAGATGCCAATGGCCTAAGTTCAAGGCAGAAGTCAGGAGTGATTCGCGGGAAATGCGCGTCATGGAGCGACCGGTGTTGTCGTCTCGAAGTAAAAATTCAACAACGTCTTGATGCCCGTTCTGCGTGGCCAAATGGAGGGGAGTCAGATTGTTCATGTCATGGGCAGAAATTAGCTGTGGTTTCGCCTGCGCCATAATATGACAGCAATTCAGATGGCCAAACTCGGCCGCATAGTGCAATGCGCATCGTCCGTGTTGCTGACACCTGGAAACCACGTGGCATACGGATAACAACTCTATCAAAACGGCGCTGTGGCCTTTCTTGCAGGCAACATGGAGTGCAGGTAGTTGCCCGTGATTTGCCAGTAGTCCATCGACGATACGTTCGGACAGTGCTTTCTGTTGACTCAGGAAAAGTTTCAGTAACGGAACATGTCCGTACGCGACACTGAACGCGAACATCTCAATTCGGTGCTGATTTGGTGTTTGCGCCGACCACGGATGAACATTCCAGCTTTCATTTTGTTCCAGTGCTATTGCAGCGAAAAGTCTCCAGTAGTCTTGCGTGCAATACGCCTGAGTAAGTTTTCTGTTGCACTCAATCCAATTATCGGTTGCATATTGGAGAAAGCCCCCTTCTGCGGGTGCCATGCGGCGTGGGGAGGAGTGAAATCTAGCTTTGGCAGTTGGAAGCCTTGAAGTACGGGGGAACAGAAGATTGAGGGGCCTCTGCAGACTGGAAGGAAGACTGAAGGCGGTCGTCGAGACATCTAGTCGCACGGGATCTGCTGGAGCAACCACGGTTCTCGTCGCTCTGCATTTGATGTGTCGAAGGCACAGGTAGCCAAGTGCGTTCTTTGCGTTCAGTTCACGTGCATGGGTCGAAGACATGCCCGGCATGATGGACGGATCCGAATATGGCATATGATTGATTTTCGGGTTCACAGAAAAAGCACTGTCTGAAAAGATGAAGCTTCTGACCGAATCATGGATGGGAACAACGATCCGGTCAGTCAAGTCAAAAGTCACCAATCCAACTCCCGAAAGCACAAGGTCCTCTGTGGAGATCAGAGCATCTTCCGTGTAATCGTATGTGTCCTTGTCCAGCGCTAGCAATTGTCTGAGGGCTTGCTCCTGCATTGGAGTGGGTGCGACGCATACCATACAGAGTAGTAGAAAGTCACACAGAGGCCCCCTCTCGCTGGCACGGAGTAGACAAGTCTTATACATCTCTTCCAGTTGACCCGGAAGGGCTGACAGAGATCTCATGACGTCCTTTGGTTTGGTGCAGTCGTTGAGTATGATGTGGAGGACAAGGTGTACCCAAAGGAACCTATTTGTGTCAGCTTTCAAAACCCTTAGGGCATATCAGGGTTTAGCGGAATTACTACTTACATTCCTTGGGCTCTCTTTTGTATCTCCTTTTTGACTCTACCTCTCAAAGCTGAATCGAAGAACAGTTGATCATGGCCCGATTTGAGAGCTAATTGCGTGTCGATATAGATGTCAATGTCTTCTTTGTTCAAGTTGCTGTCGATAGGAACGCGCCGAAATCCAGGTAGATGTCCATCGACATTGGTGTCGTCCTGGCTGCTGATCACTAGTCTCACGCGTCGAAGGTCAAATATTTTTTGGAGGTATCTCCACAAGATCCCTTGTTCTGCAGGTTCGCAACAGTCGACTCCGTCAATGATCATGATGACCTCTGGAAAAGTAGCAAGAAGCGGAATCAGTATGTCTGCGACAAGTTCATTAATTTCCGGCTGTCGATTTGATGCTCCGAAATCTTCCTCAATCTGTTCGCATGTGCCCCGAGGACATGGCTTGCCGACATTGATCAAGGCGGCGAGTAGCTGCTTCACAAGACTGCGGAAGCAATCTATGGCTAAGCGGTCCGGTAATTGATAGAAGTAGGCCAGAACGACAGAAGTCGATCTGTCAGGAAAAGCGCGCAGACTCTCTTCGACCAATGTAGTCCTGTACCAGGAGCAAATTAGTGCGCTTGCGGCGAGGAGATTGGTTTTTGGGGTTACTCACATCAGAGTGCTCTTACCCGAACCGACTGCCGAACATTGTGTTAGTCGTTGGCTTACTGCACGTCAGATGAATTCTTACCTTTTCCGGAAATCGACAAACGAGGCTTGGAATTGTCTGCACTCAGCCAGTCTTGAATAGACACATTGGTGCGAAGCCACTCAGTTGTGCCTTCGCTCTTTCGGTTTGCCAACCGTCGGCAAACTCGTTTGGCATCGTACGTTGAAATACGGTCGAATATCGCAAGATCGACTTTGGCTGTGTTAAAAACACGGTTAGTCAGACGCATTGACATATTTAGTCTCAAGAAAGAGTCGTATTACATTTGTCATCCTTCACCAAATGCCATCCTGAACTCTTCATCCAAGAAAGAAGGCGTTCTGAGTCTCGGTTTGGAAATTTTACCAGTGATTTGGCTAAAAGGCAAGTCAGCCAACGAGACTCATGCAGAAGCAAAACCGATTGGAAGTATAACACTGGTTTCAATTGGGACCCTACGAGACCTTTGAGGGAGTGGATTGTATCATGAGTTATCTGTACATACTTTGTTGACTGGCCTCAGGAGCTGCCATAATCGGCTCGCCTAGCATCTTCGCGCACCTCCTGATGGCCTGGAATATGCTTTGCTCTTCCAAATACACATCGGTAAGTTCCTTGATCCTCGCAGCCTTCTCGGCCTCTTCGAGACCAATTGATGCCAGGCCTCTGGCGACGTTGAACCGGTAGTATCTCATTTGATCGTCAAGGTCGGAGTGAGAACGATGAAATTCAGCTGCTGTGGTCTCTGTCTCGGTACTCATATCCAGTAAAGTCTTGCCGATGGCGAGAGGGTCGTCTCCAAACTCTTTCAGGTCGGGCACGCCGGTGCCGATTGACACGATTGTGCAGATATTCTGGGCAAGCTTCACACCAGAGCTATCGCAGAAGACGTCTGAAGCTTCGTTCCAGAGTTGCCGAATGGGATTGTTAGCTCCGGTCCCACCGTCGATAAACTCCTGTTTCAAAGGGCCTATGGCTATCGGATCGAAGAACGAAGACGCGGCAGAGGTAGCGCGGGCAGCCTCCCATATCCTCGTTGTTTGGTAGAGTTCCAGCGATTCGCGGACCGGAGGATAGCTTTTGAGAATGGACGGAAGAGCCACTCCCTTGCTGGTGGCACATACGAAACTGGAGCCTGTCAGCTTGATATAGTAGCAGGGTATGAAGTCGCAGACACTTTGCAAGCTTGGGGGGTGGTGTCCTTCAGCAGCGCATCTTTGTCGAGTCCCCTCTCCTGTATTACTTCTTGCACAGCATTCTGCAGCTCCTCGCTACTGTACCTGGCTTTCATTTTGCCTTTAATCGTCACAGGGCTGACATGCTTTTGCTGAAATACTCTCTCTGAAAGCTTGATGTATGCTTCGATGCATTCTTCCACCGACATGCGCAGTCGGCCGAGCATGATCGCAATGAGGCTATCGTGGATTCAGTCTGAGATCAGACGCGAAAGATGCCCTACCACTTACCCGCCAGTGCTTGTGCCTCCAATCATGTCGAAGTAATCGCATGGTTTCGGTGGGTTCTCTGGATCTTTCGCGAGCATCAACCTTTGCAGCACGTAGAGAGAAGACAGCCCTCTCACGCCTCCTCCGTCAAGGCTCAAGAGGTTGAGCTTCTGATTCGACATCTCGTCCAGTCACCGCGAGTCGAGGATATGACTAGATCATCGAGTACAGACAAACGACCAGTAGTGCAAGCTGGGGGCTTTCACCGTCGCAAACAGTCGTCTTGTCAAGAAGTTATCATGGACAGGTGCGTTCTTGCACGAAGTGTCATCGCTGGATGTCCGTCGTAAGCCAGCCTTGCGGCCGGTGTGGGCGTTCCAGCCTTGTTACACCTCAGCTGAGCTACGTGCATGAGAGTGGTATGCGTTGGAAGGATGTCAGCGAATGATGAACGCCACAGCGGCAAAGTACTGAGGTCCAAATGTTCACGGCTGAGTATACATCAGGAATTCTACATCCCTCGTGCCATTGTAGTTGCGGAGGGCGCGCATGCGCTTGCGATGTTACGCATGGCGGCAGGGCACCATCATCTACCGGGAGGCGCTTTTCGGGATGACTTTCTGAAAATGCTGGAGGAATACTCAGTCATAGTGGAATGAAGGATTGTTGGCACTTTGACGCGTTGAATCATGGTGTCTGTTTCCATTAACCGCTTTAAGGGATAGCATCATCCCCGGCTTAAACATGGCCGAGATCGGCACACCATTGATGGATGCTGACCGAGGCGTTCGTGCGGGCTTGATGCCACCGAGTGAACCCTTCGCACAGCGGTGTCATCGAAGTTTGAAGAATGTCTGAGTAGGGTATACTCGTTCGATGTCTTCAAACTTTCGGAGTGATGGGATCTTCTCCGGCTCCTTGCTATGCGGGGAAGGCCCACCAGGGCAGGGCGCGCCAGGACATCTCACTGGATTAAATCGCCGTTGCACCGGAGTGTGTCATTCATGTGTGTGACATCGCGTCAGCTCTTTATCTTGAGAGAATTATTTCTTTGGCATTGCCGTCGTTCTTCGCTTTTCGTGTGTTGTCTGGAAACTTTGCGATCGTCAACAGCGCTCAGATACGCCTCAGCCAAGCTCGTCGAGGTCGAAAGGTCCACTCCACGGTGCTAAGACGACTGCCAACAGCGATCAAGCAAGATGGCCTGGGGATTTGGGAAGAGCGAAAAGGAGTCGAGCTCTTCGACCGACAACAACGAGATCCATTATGCTCAAAATTATCCCGGCGCAAACGACGAGGCTTTCGCTGGAGATCCCGCGTACCAGCAGGATGTCGTGCAGTGTCCGCCACACACGACCGAGCGCAAGCTACTGGCGCGCATCGACCTGCACGTGATTCCGTTCCTCGTCCTTCTGTACTGGCTGGCTTTCTTGGACAGGTTCGCGGGATCCTTCTTTTTGGAAACCGAAGACGAGAAGCTCACATATCTGCAGAGTGAACATTTCCAACGCCAACGTGTTCGGTCTGTCAGATCATCTCGGCCTTCAAGGTGTCGAATATAACACCGCCCTGGTGATATTCTTTGTGCCAGTACGTATCTTCTTCTGTTGTTCTGCAAGAGAACCGCTAACATCTCCATAGTACGTACGTTGTGCCAATAGGTCCTTGCATATGCCAGTCCACGATGGCCTTCTGCCTTCTGCCACCAGCTAACAGTCTTAGGTTCTTTTCGAAATCCCGGCAAACATATTGATGAAGGTAGGCAGCATTGCTTCTCTGTAGCCCATACATCTGTGCTGATTTTGATACAGAAATTCACGCCTCACGTATGGCTCTCTGCCAACATGGTTCTGTTTGGTTTCGTGACAATCATGCAAGGTCTCGTGAGAAACTATGCAGGACTACTCGCCACTCGTTTCTTCTTGGGCGTTTTCGGTAAGTCAAGTTCTCGCGCCTCTAGACTTTCGAGATCCTTCGTACATTCGTTCAACTCGAATAGCATTGCTCAAGAAAGGGCAACTAGTCATACTGACCTTTTCATTTATAGAGGCGGGCATGTTCCCCGGATGCTTTTACCTTATCGGAATGTGGTACAAGAGACAGGAAGCTCAAAAGAGGTTCTCATTCTTCTTCTCCTCGACCACGCTTGCAGGAGGTTTCGGCGGACTCATTGCGGCTGGCATCGGCGAAATGGACGGCATGCGTGGGTATGAGAACTGGAGATGGGTGAGTACCAGTCCTCGTCTTCGTGACAAACTATTTTGCTGATTTTGGGCTCTAGTTGTTCATCATTGAAGGTGGATTTACGGTCGCTTGCTCTGCACTCGTTTATTTCTTCCTCTCCGACTTCCCAGAAGAAGCCAGATGGTTGAAACCGTCAGAGAAAGCGTTCGTCTCAGCGCGTCTGCGCGTAGATGTAGGCGAATCAGCGCGACACCACAAGACAACTGGAAAGGGTATAATCAAGATCCTCACCGAGTTCAGAGTCTTAATCGCTGGCGTCATGTACTTCGGTCTCATCGTACCCGCGTACAGCTACGCCTACTTTGCACCGACGATCATCAGAGGCTTCGGGTACTCACCGATCCAGACACAATTGCATTCTGTCCCACCATGGGCAGCAGCCTTTGGTTGGTCGATGATCACGGCTACGTTTTCGGACATGAGTCGCCATCGTTTCGCATTCATCATCGGAGGAGTCTGCATTGCGATCGCCGCCTTCGGAATACTCATCTCGATCCAAGACAACACCGAGGTCCAATATGCAGCTCTGTTCCTGGTGGCGATGGGCTGCTACAGCACAATGCCATTCATGGTTTGCTGGTTCAACATGAACATAGGCGGCCACGTGAGGAGATCCGTCTGCTCGGCGTGGCAAGTCTCGTTCGGCAACATTGGCGGCATCATCGCGGTTTTCGCTTTCTTCCCGTCCGATGCGCCAGGTTACCGCACCGGTTATAGCATTTGCATTGCATTCGCGGTTCTTGCGATGATTGCGTCGATTCTTTATGGTATATCTTGCATCAGGGAGAACAAGAAGCGAGACAGGATGCCCACCGATTTGAACCTTTCAGAGGCACAGAAGGCGGAGTTGGGAGACCTGAGTCCCGAATATAGATACCTGTTGTAAGGTGTAGGTAGAAAACACGAAAGTCCAAGGGCCTTTACAAATAGCTAGCGATTAGTAAATAATTGAATGGCCACGCCATATAACATTCGAAGTGCCTTGGCTGAACCAGGACGTATAGAGGCTGAATCCATCGAACAGCTCTTACCGAAAGCGGCGCCAAAGTTCACCGACGCGACAAAAGAAACCACGTTTTGTATGAGACGATGTTGTCAGAGAGTCGTACTTCGTGAGAGTCGTTACCTTATCAAGAAAGATGTCGAGCCAGCCAATCCAGTCGAAAGGCATAGAGCGGCGTTTCTTCGGTACATGAGCTTTTGAAGCCTGAGGCACTGAGGCAAGACAAGCGCCAAGGCTCGAAGCACTCCGCGAGAATTCGACGAATTCGACGTCTCCAATTGCAGCCAGTTCTCTCGAGGCCGACGACGAAACGACCCTCACGACGACCCTTCGACACATCGCAATACCGGTGAGTCTCCCCATATCGACACCTTCAGCACACTTCGCATCTCTGGCAAATTCTTCGTCGAGACCGAACACCGCACTCCAAACCCGCACTACGACCCCGAAATTTCGCACCACTTCGCGCCACCAACCGACGAAATCTTCCCAAGGACTTCAATACTGACGATACTGGACAGCAAACATGGGTAAAGGACAGCCGAGAGGTCTTTTGGCCGCGCGCAAGCTCCGCGACACTCGTCGTGAGAACCAGTGGGCCGATCTTCACTACAAGAAGAGACTGTTGGGCACGGCCTTCAAGTCTTCCCCCTTCGGTGTACGTACAACCTGGACACCCCGACGACGCCACGGCGATGAATGAAGAGGAGGCGGATATGATGGAAATGGCTGTGGCGATGAAGGGAATTGGGACTGCGATCAAGAATGGAGGCTAACAACTGCCAAAGGGCTCTTCCCACGCCAAGGGTATCGTCCTCGAGAAGGTCGGTGTTGAGGCCAAGCAGCCCAACTCTGCCATTCGCAAGTGTGTGCGTGTGCAGCTCATCAAGAACGGCAAGAAGGTCACCGCTTTCGGTACGGATATCACTACAATCCTGTTTGCAAACGAACAGCTCGCTAATATCACACGCAGTCCCCAACGACGGTTGCTTGAACTTCGTCGACGAGAACGACGAGGTCCTCCTCTCTGGTTTCGGTCGCAAGGGCAAGGCCAAGGGTGATATTCCCGGTGTGCGTTTCAAGGTCGTCAAGGTTTCCGGTGTTGGTCTCAGTGCTCTGTGGAAGGAGAAGAAGGAGAAGCCCCGCTCGTAGAGAATTACGAGTGCATGGACGAAGGCGTTTTTGTCATGGGCTCTTGATACACTGCTCCGAGCGGCCCGGCTTAAAAGGCTAGCGGGCGCCGTGAGATGCTGAAATGTGAACAAGCGATCCTCTGCGTTTCTTGCGAATACTTCTCAGGGCCTTTTCACAGTGCTTTCCCCCTTCTGGTTATGTCCTTGATACCACAATGAGGGAAAGCCACATCAGTCCGACTGTCGCAAAGGCTGCCATCGGTAGGCTGGTCAATTGCGTCAGGTCAAATATACATCCATCGCTACAATGGCTCACTAAATGTATCAAAGTTCATCCGCCGAAACATCCGTGGTCGCTTCAATTTGTGATTGCAACTAAGACTAAAACCCATAAAGAAGTCGGAAGGAACCACCCACCCGCCTCCTTCCTCGACTAGGATTGAATTTCTTACTTCGACTTCATCTTCACTCCGCTCCATAAACACGACCCCGTAACACACAAACACATCATTTTTCCGACCAACAACCCCCTAGATATCAATGCAGAGCATTGATTAGAGTGCGAATATCCATTAGCTTACTGCACCAGTGACCAACCCTGCGACGATCACACTGCTTTGTTCCACCCCGAGGCTAAAATGCCACCAAGTACCAAACATAACCGTCATCTCGTCAATCATCACACTAAGCGCTGGATTCGCTTCCGCAGTGCATGCCATGCAGACACTACCCGGCTGCCAAATGGACTCGAAAACCAAACTGCTCTAGGTTGATGCGGCCACCGACAAGGGGAGATCAACATGAATTGCCCACCATCACACGTACAGAGGATCGAGCCATGTCTGAACACCTTGGGTCACTCAGTAGAGGTGTCGACGTGATGTTACAAGCACAGTCTTCGCTGCCCGACAGATCATTTGGGCGAAGGCTTCAGTGTCTCCAACTTCACCAGCAACATTGATGAATACTCAAAGCAGTCGCTAAAGGCAGCAAGCGTATGAATAAGAGTATCCATATCCCGCCAAAACGAAAACGGCGATCAGCCCGCCTAATTGGAAGAAACAAACTGGATAACAGGTTACACTTCGTGCTCACCCGCCCATCTCCCTTCGAGCTGGTGCCTTGCGCAATCCACTACTTACACGCCGCGCTCTCGCCACCTTTGCCGCCATCCATTATCTCTAACTCGGCAAAACAAAGTCTTTGTACCATACGTCTGCATCGCCAGCAAACAAACGCTCTCGGCACCGACACACCGTACAACGCTTCAGATTCATCGGAGTACAAACAGGCGGCAAGACAGCAATCGTGTTCGATGCCCGTATTCACACCTAGAAGCACAATATACCTGGGAGTCGGGACGAGACAACAATTCTGCGGTAAGATCATCTTTTCATGATATCAGACTACCGCTATCTGTACAAGTATATGCGCAAGAGCTGTCTTGCGCAAGCGCTCAATAAGGGTATACTTTGGAGCCCGGATCGCCCATCTCCCACAACAAAAGAAATCAGAGGTACAGTTCGTCAGCCTTCCTATCCTAGGCCACCTGAAAGTGGACGGCATGACATTTTTTCCAAGACCCTGCGCCCTTTCCCATCCGAATTCCAGAACGCCCAATCTTACAGGGCTTCCCATTTCCTTTTGAATTTTTCCCATATCTCATTTCCGTAAATCCCATTCGCTTTTTTGTTCGTCCGCCCATTCGCGGAGAGCGCCTCGCTGGCTTATCAAGAAGCATTTCAACACAAGCAGAATCGAAATGCAACAGGCGGAGCGCTCGCACTGGCGACTCTACGCGCTTTGCCGTGAGATCGTAAGTCATTATCGTTGTAACATGTTGGTGTATGCTGAAAAGAAAAAATCAATGTCATTAAAAAAACATCGTGCGCGCAGACCAAGATTGGCCTTTCAACGACGCACGCTGAATGTGGAGCGACCAAGCAGCGAAGAGGGATCTGTGAAGAGCCTCAGGAAGCTTGGTCGTCGTGTTGGTTGCCTCTGAACCCTGGCATACTGGACCATTGGGCCGACGATGTCGGCCTCGTCGATCTTGGGGAACTTGGATGGCTGCTCAGGGTCATTCAAGGTGGGCATCTTGGGCAGTGGTGCCGTTTCGGCCAGAGATTTGTATACTGGACTCTCTTCCGGGCCACCTGCCTGTGCACGCGCCATTTCGTGGTTTGCACGCCAGGTGGCATCGATCTCTGCCCACTTGCGCTCCGCGAGCTTGAAGGTGCGAGACGTGGGACCGTAGTGCTCACTGATAGGGGCTGCCTGACGCATGTAGTCCATACGCGCTGCCTCCCAGTCTGCGAGCAGACGATGACAGGAACTGGCGTCGCAGTAGTCGGGGAAGTATGGCTCGGGCGTGACGTGGAAGTTTGCATGGCCGAGCCTAGCAGCCCAGGGATCGTTGTCGTCACTTAAAGGCATAGGCGGAATGTCTGCTCCTAGGCCGGTCGGGTCTGATCCTGTCCTGTGGAAGGAGGCGATGGAGGCCTTAGTCGACAGTGGAGGGGTTGGGATGCCAGGAAGATTGGGTGTTGACCTCAGAGCTTGAGCGAATGTGCCGTCTGACGCGATTGTGGGTGATTGAAGAGGCGACTGGATTTGGCTGCGTCGTTTGCCATGGCCAGATTCCATCATAGGGGGAAGAAGAGGAGTTGACGCAAGCTCGCGGTAATCAATTGGGTCCTCGACCTCGTTTCCTGGAACGTCGATTGGTGCTGGGACGACTTTCGACGTCCGGGCGGAATCCGATGCTGGCATATTTGGCTCAACTGGAGTGAACGGTGGCGTACGAGATTCGCTCTGAGTGCCAAACGCTTGCTTCCGGCTGCTCAAGCGCAAGGAGGACGTCCGTGATGCGGGCGCGCTTCTGATAGAAGGATTGGATGCTGAAGTTGTTGGTTGATCTTTCCATCGCTTCGACATCGATGGAAATCTGCGGCTCATCCGCGATGCTAGTGATTCACTGCTGCGTTCCTTGGAGTCCCGACGCTTGAAAGATGATTGTGTCGAGAGATCATAGTCGTCACCTGGCGTCCACTCTGGGGTTGCTGATACGACATTCGACGGTGCATCTTGGCTGATCTGATGCGAACAGAAGGGCGTGTCGCCTAATTGAATGTCAGCACTGGTTTCAAAGAAGGAGACTACGACGACGAATAATCATACAAATACACAGGGGACCGTCGTCGTTCCCATATTCCAGTCCCTCGTCACCATCCCTCAGTATCTCAAACGATCCATCGTCTCTTTCCTCTGGGTCTTCAGGCAGATCATGTAACGGCAACTTGGTCAGATTCACAGGTGACTCTGGAGTTGTGCCGAACGAAGAATTCGAATTCTGCCACAATCCATGGCTTCGGTTGGAGAAAGTCGGTGTACCGGGTGTTGAAGAACTAGAAGCTCCAGAAGACTCGCGTGAATGCGATGTCCCGAATTGATATGGCGATCCGGATCCAGCCATTGAATCGTCCTGCCTTTTCGACGATCCGATCTTTGGCAGGGAGAATGAGCGCATCCTGCTCATATTGTAGCCCGGCAATCCCTCGCTTCAGTCCGAGATCAGCGTGACAAACCAGGCATCATCGAGGACAAAGGACAATTGCGGTACATGCACGCGCGTTCGTTTGTGGCTCTGAAGGAAGTTTCAAGGTGACACCAAGTCGTCAGGCCGAGGTGCAATCAATGAGCTGGCAAAGGTCGTGTGCGAGACACAGATTGTTTGGCGGGATCGGTTCGAGCAGGCGACGGAATGGCAGCAAAAAGTGTGCGGGTGAAACCAAGGATCTGGAACAGTCTGCTTCGGGAAGGACGTCTGGCGCGTGGCAGTAAGGCAGTAGGAGTGGTGGGGAGCAAGGCCGGCGCTGCGCAGAACCACAAGTCTCAAGAGCAGGATCGCTGATGGGTAATCATAGAAGCCCACGATGGGCCTTTCGCAACGGGAATGACGGTTTGGTCCGCGCGAGTCGGTGGGCGGGCGCAAAGCTTTTGTGGACTTTGATGCAGCGACATGCAGGTCTAGCGTAAACGGAAGAACTGCAACGGCAAACGCTTGGAACTGTACCTGGCACTAACGCAGGCGCCGCGGCCGGGGCTAACGTGCAGCCAGCGAGCCGACAGCGATGCCGCCGCCTGTCATCGGGATGCGCCTCAGATGTCTGCCCTTGCTATGATGTTGTTGATTGAGCCCATCCGCATTCAGACACAGCACCTGCGGGGCTCGACATGGGCGCGAAAGACGTGCCGCGTTGTGAAAGCATCTTAGAGTGCTTGCAGCCCATAACCTCCGCTCTGCCACCGTGTCTCGAGCGTGTCTATGTGATGCTATCACATGCCCGGTGGCTGGGTTTTAGGAAATGCGAGCCATCTCATGTAGCTACTACTGTAGCCAGCTGATCGCCGGCTTGAAACACAAGGCGCACCCAGGAACTCGGTTTGCGCCTGGCGCTTCACTGGCGCGTGTAACTCTCCTTTGTGTTGGTTTCCAGAAGTCTCGTGGTACAAGATGTAGAGTTGCTGCCACAGCCTTCACTTCAGAGCAACATCTGTCCTCCGACACACTACCTGGTTGCATGCCCGATGACAGCGGTCGGCCGTCCTGCCAGGTGAGGGATGATTGCATTGCATACCCACCTGGCCAATCATGGAATTATCGCATGGCCCACCGGGCGAACGACAAAAATGCGAGGTCCAGACTCCCTGGCAAAAGTGCGCGCGTGCAGCAACCTTCCTTTTCGGTGGCGCCCGACCACATCAACGCCGATGTCGTTGGAAAAGCCACGAGGGCGCCCAGTAAAAACGTTGTTGCAGCGAGCTTCGCCGTCAAACAAGCCGTTGTTCCTTGACAGCGCACACCTGCGCAGGACGCGTTTTTACAGGCGCCGTGTGCCACCCGACCAGCAACTGTCGCCTCTGCTTGTTCAACCGGCAACACTTACTCGCTCGTCAGGCGCCTGCCTGCTGTCGGACATGCATTTCAGTCCGGCAGTGCGCTCGCGTGGAATGCAGGTCCGAGCCGTTGCAGAACTCTGGGCTTGCTGCCCGGCCCTCGTCATAGAACAAGTTTACCACACACCATCTCAGGCCGCCCTCCCAAACCAAAAATTCAAGGTAGCCGTGCAGTTTCTTGTGCCGGTCGCTTAAGAGTAAAGCATCTTGATGCCATGCAACTCAAGCTCGCTCTTTTCTGCTTTTCCATTCGTCCAGATACCCCTTGGACTGTGTAACCTTCGCCAATCTCCTACACGTGGCTGATTTGCCGTCTTCTCCCCCAAACTCTCGGCCATCTTGCTGCGCAGGGAATAAAAATAATGTTGTCATCACTCACAAACACTTATGACCGCCAGCCCGTCCCCCAACGCGGGACCTCGGGGCCGTTTGTTCTATCGGGAAGATGCTTGGTCCGCCCACTGCAGAGAAGATGGAGTAAAAGCTTTTGGAGACAGGCGGGGCTGCGCAGAATTCGCCGGCCCCATCCTAGGTAGGCAAAAACAGAAATGGGCCTTTTCTTCTGGTGGCATTATTGGTGGACTATGGGCTTCGCAGGTGGGAATTCGATAGCCCTCTCAAGGCCTGGACCGGACGCGTCAGCTCCTCTTCTGCTAGAGCTGCGGAACTCGCCATATTGGCATTTCAGGCATGTTGACGTCGACAAGAGACGGCCTGCGATGTATCGCAAATCGGACTTATGTCCTAAACATGATGATCGCTACAAGGTACCATTGGGATGGCAGGGTTGTAACTTGTAACTGACCACTACTGATGCTTTTTGTACATGTAGACATCTGACGTAGTTCAATGGTTTCCATGGGTCGGCATCCATGTAAGAAAAAGCCACACCACTTCAACCGCTCCTTTTCTGCGGAAGATTCGCTGCAGGAACGAACAACGGCGGACCTGCATGAACTGGTGAAGCTCGAAGCTCGAAGCTCTTCTACTGGGCATATGAGCGTAGTGCGGCGTATGGAACGACGCAGGTGCTTCTGGTGGCTGGGAGCTCTGAGAACCTTTATCGTTGAGTTTGCGATCGATGAGATGTGAGTGAGATGACGAGATTCCAAGCCCGATGCTACAGACGCTATAGTACCGTACTCTCGTGAGTAATTCGGGCGATCGCATTATTCCATCGTACCCAGTTTGTGTAGAGTATCCTTCGCTTGATCGATTTTCCGGCTGAGTGACTCAACCGAGAAAAAAGCGAGTGTGGATTTCTGGCTGGTCTAGACACAGAATTGTGGTCGCTAGAATTTTTTTCGAACAAAAAAAGCACCGAGGGTCATCGCCTCCACTTCTGCAAATAATGTCACGCAGCGGAAGATACGTTACTGTCACATTTAGTTCTTTCCGGTCACACGCGCCCACAAAATACCGCCCGCCGGGATGGCCCTCGTTGGGCAGTTGACTAGTTTTCTTGACAAGTCACTACAACAACGAGCTCCCGGATGGATCTCCGAGGCAGCAGGCCTGCCTGCGTTCTGCGGTGCTCACGGTTCCGATGCTGCCCCGGTCGGCGCTATGACAACACATCCGGAGCGACTAAAGCACGAAAAGAAAACGTCCTTGCGTCTGTTTTGACATGCATGTGATTTACTGTATGTGTTTAGGCCCTGGCGCTTGCAGCTTCCTGCGCACCAAATGCGGTGAGCGCGGACACTTCATGCCATCATGACAACCCAACACATGCCTCAGGCTCTTAGCTGTACGATATTGCCAGCAAGGCCAGGATGAGCTGGAGGCTCTTGCGGGGGTCCATGTGTTGAGCAGACCAAGATGGGAAAGACAGCTTGGCGAGGAAGCGACTAGCTCTCTTCCATATTGCAAAGTAAGCCAACCGGCATATCAATCTCACCTGCCGAGCGCTCGCCGCTGTATACTTCTGATCGCCAATCGTGCTGAATGCGAGGCTGGGCGAGGCGCTCCCAGGCTCTCAGCGTCCATTGCAAGGCTTTGATCCATCACTAAACCAATCAAGAAATCCAGTACTTGCGCCATTGGTCCTTCTGCGCCTCTGTGCCGTTGAACTGCCGAGCACATGTCAGCTATCCACAGTGCAAGCTGCAGGCCAGCCCTCACTGCATGCCCCAACGAGCGCCAAAAACATACCTGAAAGTTGACCTTTGTGATGTCTTGGAATCCTTCGTCCTCGGTGGGTTCACGATAACGCGATGCGAATCCTGTGAAAGCCATCTTTGGCAATATCGTTCTGGATTCGGGGTTCATCTGCGGCCAGTGATTAGTATGCATGCGCGAGATGCAGGGTAATGGGCCCTTTGCACAAGCTACAAGGACCGTGAGCGACTCACCAGATCGCCCGTCAACGCTCGCACTACGCCGTTATGCTCACAGAGCTTCGCCGAGGCAGTGAAATGCACAAGTCGAACGGGGACGTTGAGCTTTGCTGCCAGCTTCACCCATATGGCCCTGGTCTCCTTGTCCGCATTGGTGTTGTCGACCGCGACGGATTGCTTCTCCTCAACATGCTGCGAAGCAACCTTCACGCACTTGTCTCTTGTCTTCAAGAGATCCTGATTTACTCGCTCGTACCCCAACGGCTGCATGAAGGTCCAGAAGAACGTACTTTTCCCTGCGCCTGGGCTGCCGCAGAAGAGCACGATCTCCACATCATTCTTTTTCGTGAACACCAAGGGCGAGACCTCGGTATCCGTAGTCAGCTGAATGTCCACATAGTCGCTGGGGTTAAGGGTGCGCTCGAATGGCTTTGGCTCCTCATTCAGGAAGTACTCCTCAGGAGTCTGGAACGCAATCCCAACATTTGCGGCAAGATCACGGTCTGAGCAGGAGTGGTCCTTCTTCACCTTCTTGGACTTGTCTTCAGCTCGTCCGGCGGCATCGCCAACGAAAACACTGCTTTCGTGATCAACATTCCCCTCCTCAACGAGACCATAACCTTCAACGAGTTTCTCCCACATGCCAGTCCTCGGTTTGCGGTACATGTCATGTCCTGTCGCAGCGAAGATCGTGATCGGCAAGTCGAGAGTCGTAAGCACAGCCGTGACCTTTGCTTTCCAGTTGTTGAGACTGCGCATGCCGTTTGGGTTCTTCGGGTCAGAGCGTAGGCTGATGGCAGCTTGGTTGCTGATGAATACGATGGCGAACTCCTCTCCATGCAGCTTCTTCAGCTTTGAGGGAACCGATGGGTGCCACCATTTCCAGTCGCTTTCGTTCTTGGCAAAACGATTTCCTGAAGCCGTGGCGATGATTGTGTCGTCCAGATCGAAGGCGGCGATTTTGATCGGTTTGGAATATGCTGCGACTACAGCTTCTGGATCGCCATGCTGGGCTTTGATGAGGGTGTCTCCGATTATCTGGAATTTCACGGCTTCAGGTTCTTTGATTTTCTCAGATGCAGGTTTGAAAAAGTTCGCCGCTGCTTTGCTGGTTGTGGTAGTTGTGACCTTGCGCTTTGCTGGAGGTGGTGAGATATCTCGATTCGCTGTGGCTGAACGTTTGAGAGAGTTGGCCGACATGACTGATCTAAGGCCGAGTCTCGATATTTGTCGAGAACAGTCGATATGAAGTGTTGATAATCTTTTCAGTTGTTTCATATATGTAGTTGTGTGATCGTCAAGAATGTGAGAAGATGTGAGCTCTGGAAAGCGCGGTCGACGCGCGATCACGTGGCGTCACTGCACCGGCTTTGGCAGCGAAACAGCATATTCCATTCATTGCAAATGAACCATAACGATCATTACTACGAAGCATGGGACATTGCTGCTCGATCGAGGTCGATGTTGCTTCACGGGCGGAAAACATTGGGCTATTATCCTCGTTGTCGAAGTTCGGATACCAAGTCGAATCTTGAATACTAATTGGCGTGACAAAAGATATTGTGGACACCAAAATACAAACTGAATATCTTCGAACACGAGAATTAGAACATCATTGAAAAGAAAAAAAGAGCTCGCCGAAAATGGTGGTCGACGATTGCATTTCGGGTATATGACCATTTGAGCAAATTATTGCTCCTCTTGAACGCCACACGTCCGTCCCATCTGCTCCGCGAATTTCTGCGTGCTTCATCTTGGGACGTCGCAAGTCCTCCGTCATGGCAAACCATGTTCCACCTTGACAAGCGCCTGGAACGCCGTCATGCCAATGTCATGTCCATTTAAGCGTCCTCGACAACGGCGGTCTGGAGACCCTTGGGGTTGGCGACGTTGACGGCCTGGACGTAAGAGTAGAGCTTCTCCTTGGCGTCCTCCTCGTCGTTACGCTTACGAGAGATACGGACGCGGAGGCGGAAGGGAACGCCCTTGACACCGCACTCCCAGACCTTCTTGTTCAGCTGGGGGTCGAGGCGGACGTCGGAGGTACCCTGGTGGTGATTGTTAGCAACGTCGAAGATTTCAAGAGGGACAGCCTCAGCAGCTGTATGGGCCGAAGCTGGGAAAATTGTCAACGTACCATGGCGTTCTCAGCGAAAGCGCGGATCTCCTTGATGGCGCGAGGGGCACGCTTCTTGAAGGAGACACCGTGCACCTGTTATTCGCAAATGTTTATTAGACTCAACTCTTGTTTTCAGTCTTCCGCCCGATGCTGGACAGCGCGCACAGCGGGTGTGCTTGCATGTCGCAACCATCCGTGGACTTCATCAAACTGAACGTACCCTCTTGTGCATGTGGATGGTGTACTCGCGGGCAACGACATCCTCGAGGGCGCTGCGACCCTGCTGGGTCTTGCCGGCGGTGGGCTTGTTGGACTTGCTGGCTTGAGGCATGGCGACGGTGTTCGAGGGTGTATCGGTTGTCGATTGTCGATGGTCGCTGGGAATCTCTTCAAACCAAGTCTGCGAAAGTTCGTCTCTCTGCTAGCAAAATTGGGGAGCGTGTGCGCCAGCGTAGCGGCGGGCTGTCCCGACGCCAAGTGACGCTAGGCCAAAAGGAGAAGCAAGTGAAGTGATCACGCCGGTGGATGTTTGGGTCTCGGATGTTGTCTCGTTATCAATCAGCGAGTGCACTACACCTCACTTCGACTTCATCTCGCCTTCACTTCATGCTCATTCGTTGCGTGGACGTCTTGTAGCCATGCGCCGCGCCATCGTGCAAAACTTGCGCACGTTCCGTCGACCGACTCCGCGCAAGGCACTCAAGACTCTCCGCATCTCTGGGCCGAACAACCATGTCTCCTTTCAGCGATCTATAACCTCCCGAAACATTCGCCCGCTACACTCGTCGATGCAGTTCCGTCGCCTCTCAGCACCTCTCGCGCTGGGCGTGGGAGCCGGCGCGATCTACTACGCATATCAAAACAACGCTGGAAACACGAGCGCAGACGTCGCTCCCACGTCTACCGGATTTGCAGGAAGCCAGGCTAGATCATACTCGAGCACTCCGCCTGCGGCATACGCCACTTCTTCTTCGTTGCCTGTCGACGGGTTGGAGGCGAATCAGGTGCCCGAGGCTGTCCGAAAAGCGCTTATCGTTGAGCAAGGTCAACTGTTCACTGCTCAGATTCCGGCGGACGTCCCTATCAGCAAAGAAACAGACAGTTCAGGGAGGAAGGTTCTCGAGATGTTGACCCCGGAGCAAGCTGCTGCCAAATTGAGGAGGAACGAGGAGAGCTATCTTGTAAACAGAGGCGAGGGCGTCGTGCGATATGATGTCGTTCAGATTCCCAGCAATGACCCCATCGAGGACGACCATGTCGAGAAGATTGTGGAGGTTCCCGACTCCACCGCCGCTGCCGAGCCCGGTAAGACAAGCTCTGACTGGATGTTTTGGGGTGTCTTTGACGGCCACGCTGGATGGACCACTTCTGCGAAGCTTCGCGAGACACTCGTTTCATATGTGGCACGCGAATTGAACACGACCTACAAAGCTGCTCTTCAGGACCCGAGTCTTACCTACCCGACTGCCGACTCTGTGGATGCTGCGATTAAGAGCGGTTTCGTCAAGCTTGATCATGAAATCGTTCACGACTCAGTGCAGAAGGTTCTCAAGGCCCAATCCAAACGCGTCGCTGCTGAGCTTCTCGCACCAGCCCTTTCCGGTTCATGCGCATTGCTCAGCTTCTACGACAGCCGATCCAAGGAACTCCGTGTCGCCTGCACTGGTGACAGCCGTGCTGTTCTTGGTCGCAGGGGCTCAAGTGGCAAATGGACTGCGACCGCTCTTTCCCAAGACCAGACTGGTGGCACTCCGTCAGAAGACGCACGTCTGCGTGCAGAGCACCCTAACGAACCCTATGTCACTA
>MSJI02000168.1:0-16062 GCA_001931905.2 Cladosporium sp. IMV 00045
GGCTTAGGAAGATGATCAGCCGAGCAGTAGACAAGAAAACCAAGAAATGGATGACACAGCTCACTGAGGAGGTCTTGAGCACGAGGGCGGAGCTGACGCTGGCAAGGATCGAGAAAAGGCGGGCTACCGAGGCTCTACATCAGGAGAAGAAGCGTAGGAAGAAAGGAAAGAAGCTCATGGAAGAGTTCAGAGCTCAGGAAGATGCTAGTGCCATACTGTTCAGCCCTAGTAAGGTCCAGAAAGCCATTGAGCTGAAGGACCGTAGAGAGCAAGCTGTCTTAGAGGAAGACCACGAGAAACAGCTCAGGATCCAGGAGAGAGCTGCCCAGAAAGCCCTCAAAGAGCAGGAAGCTCAACGGAAGAGGACCGACAGAGCTATAGCTGCTCAAGCCAGGGAGGAAGCGAAGGCCCAGAAGCAGGCTGACAGACTGAAGGCTAAGGAGGCGAGAGAGGCTCAAACCAAGCTTAAAGAACAATCCAAAGCATCCGCAAGCAGGTCAAGAAGAAAGCCAAAGAAGCAGCGTAAGGCACCAGTGGCTGCTAGCAAGAATACAGAGCTTGAGACGGGAGAAGTACCTAACCAGGCAAGCTCGAGGTCAGGCAGAACTATCACCAAACCAACAAGGTTCAGGCAATGAAGCCTTGATAAATATGTAAATTGGAATCAATGTAAACGATCATATCAGTTTCAGGGGAAACGATGTGCGACCGAATGAATTACTTGTGATATACTGCGATGGTGACGAGGCGGTAGAGCGTGCACGGACTGGTTCCGTGCACGGAGTGGGGAAGACTTCTAGCGTGTAACAAGTAGATCACATCTGCAGCATTTAGGGGCAGAACCCAGCTTCACAATCCGTCCCAAACCGTTACAGGTGATCTGTTTGTGATCTAGAGCAACCTAGCAGAGGAGGGGTTTGGAGAAGAAGACAACATGTTCGCGAGAGCGCAGCGGTGGTCGGATTATAGTGATCGGGGTGAAACTGTTGCACCCGCGGTACCCGCATCCCTCAATCGACGCGCGGGCCGAAACCATTTGACGACGTGTGGGATTGACGTCACCATCAGCGGCATGTGAAAGCGTTCTTGAGTCAACTTTAATCCTGCACGCTACTCTAGTAGTCTGCGGGGCATCGCGTCGCGAGCTCGCGATGTTAAAATGTCGCCTCTGGGTGAGAAGTTGCCCCGCGTAAACGCGTCGCGATTCGAATTCGGGGCCGCCTGCATGCGTGTCGTCTAGGTGAAACGCATCGCGATTGCAACACTGGCAGAAGCGCGTCGGGAGAACATTTGGCTGTGTGATAGGAGTGCAGGTAGTTGCCACATCAACCCATCACCGCGTTCCTCTCACGGCGGTGCAATTAGAACTAGAACAACAGCAAGTCAAGCAATAGACTATATCTCGTCAACTTGTGCTTGTGTGTATTCATTTGCTTACTATGAGGCAGGCAAAAACGAAATTGCTTCCACAGAACATCGACGACAAAACCCAAGATCGTGGAAGAGTCTGACTCCAGAGGAGGCGGACCGCAGGCTGAGGGCCCTCGACTTGTATCTCAATCAGCCGGAGCGAGCACTGACTTGCGTACGCTGCAAACATGCTCTCAAACCCTCCGGCGAGACTGTTTCCAAACACCTTTGGAGAAACACCAGACTCCATCAGAAGCACGCCATGGGCTCTCAGCATATCTGAAAGCCCTACGCTTGACTGATCCTAACGAACTCCCTCTTCGGCAAGATGGTTCCGAACCACATCCGCATCTTTCTCTACTCTCGGGTGCCGGATGCCGACAGTGCGGCTACCGGTTAACAAGTGTCAAGTTAGTCGGGCGTCACTAGTCCAAAGTCCATATTCTCTGAAGAGGAAATAACCACTGGGTGCGTGATGACATTCTCGAGAATCTGAACCTACGGAGCTGGACACAAAATGGTTCTCGCCAGTACTGGACTGTCCGCAGCGGAGCTTCTCCACCTGCGCTCAATAGCCCAGATAGCTCACCGCGCCGGCGGCGGCGCATTAATGCCTTACACGAGCAGGAAGAAGAGAGACTTGCTGCGCAGGGTGGGAAGATAGCATACAATGATACGGGAATCGACGGTCTAGCCTCCACGAGTAATTGGATGCGCCGGACCAAGTGGGCTAAGACTTACGAAGGCGTGGATCGCAGATTGCTCCTTAAGCTTCGCGAAGCCCCGGCAAGGGAAGGTCACTAGCTGCACCTGGGCCAATATGGACTGGAGAAAGCTTGTAGCAGCGAGGTTCACGAAAGACAGTTGGCAGTCGTCGGCCGAGCCGTTGACCGTTTTTTTCGACAAGTGTGAAGACACCATACGCCATACTGATCATTCAGTGTTGTGCTGGTTACGCGGACAAATTATCGGCCGACCGTACAAGGCTCCATTCGATATTCCTGCACGTAGGTCAACGACTGTGAAGTATCGTGGGACACGGAAGAGCATGATCTTCTTCTACGTCCGGCTCTTCCGATTGGAAAGCCGATTACGCTACGGCTTCCTCCGTATTACTCCCTCGATATTATAGAGTGAAGGAAACGGATCGGGCGCACGACCTCCCTCGTCTCTGCACTGCTGCGAGCTACAGTCTGCCTGGCTGTCACTTAATAGCTCATATTCAGATTCTGAGCTCTCCTCGAGCCCAGAGTCGTTGTCCAACCCGTATACACTTTCCATCGTAGGCGTGTGTCACAGGCTACACCCTGACGTTGGGCTATGCCTCTGGTATTGGACATCTGTATTGCTGGCGAAGCGAAATTACATTGTTACAGAATGCGGCATGTGATCATCGTACGATAGTGGCGTGACGAGCGACATGCAGCATATAGGCTGCATGTCACCCGTCCTGCCTTGTCTCGCCTCTTTATCTTTTCTTCAGCTTTGCAATTTGATAGATAGCCTAGTACTTTGTGAAAAAATATCTTACTTGAGCCCGTGTCATCATCACATCGAATGAAACGTACCACTAACGTCGTTACTGTCGTCCGCTTCCAGCGCCACGGTGGTGCATTTGCCATGCTCCAGGATCCATGTCGGGAGGCCTGCTCTGTCAGGAGACAAACCCCGTGGTGGCAGCACTGGAGGGCCATTAGGGTGGCTGGCGGCACTGGGCAATGCTTACTTCTCTCGTTTGAATCCTTGCTTGTCTTCGTACTCGTCGACTTCGTAGCCGCTGGTCTGGGTTGCTGTTCCTCCAGCTGTCCACCGCACGTTGAATCAATCCACACTTTTCCCTGAGATTGGGATTAAGCTGTGCTAATGCCCAACCAATGGCATTGCACTCGCTTTCATAGTAAAGCCGGTTGCCTCTGTATTGGTCTTTCTGGTAGCACGCTCGAGGATAAACACAGTTTGCTTGCTTAAATTCAGCAGAGAGCTCATCGGTGTTGACAGATTTGACATCGCAGCGGATGGTGTATTCCATCTTTACGCGATCTCGGGAGTATTCGAATGAGATCCATTTGATACCGCTCTGGTCTTGGCGTGCTACTATTGGCGTGGTGGCAGGGATTGGCCCTGGGGCAGCGATGTTTGCCATCGTCGAGCCGGATGGTGTATGCGGCGTTCTCTGGGGAGGAGGAATGACTGAACGTGAACGCCGGGTAGACGGCTGAGGTGAAGGTTTCGAGTCCATCATGCTCGGCTGTGACTGGACTGAATGCGGAGTCTGCTGTATCGATATTTGATGTTGAGGCTGCTGGTGGCACACCAAGACGGGTGCAGATGTCATGGGCTGGTAGTACAAGTTTGCCTGCGGATACTGGGCATACTGCGGTGCTTGCGGTACTTGGTAGGATTCGACATAGTACACGGATTGGGATATTGGTGGAAACGTGCACAACGGGCGGCCCTGGGCATAATGCTGCCACGAATGGATTGATGCCGGCGGGTTGGATTGTGGCCTTTGATAGGTGGAGGTGGGAGGGTATTGCTGCCGACTCATGACCGCTTGGGCGATAGACCTATGTTCAGTTAGCTAGAGCTGTTAAGGAATGATTGTACATATGCATGTAGACAAGGAAGGAGAAAAAAGAAAGCGTCCTTCCGCAGATTTGTGATAAGGGAAAGATGGCGTGCCCGACGAAGCGTAGTATTTGATGACACTATTGGCGCTGTAAGGACTAAAATTGGCAGTGAACTAGGTCGTCTCGGTGGAGTGCTGCGAGGGCAAGCCTGTGACAGAAGGCACGTAGGAAGAATGATGCCGCGTACGCTGTGAGCCAACTAATGTGGCGATAGGGTTATATGCCAGGCAGGTGGCGTGCAGGATGAAGTGCGGCTGGAGGGGCGAATTTGGACGATGTTGTTGGGCCAGGCTGGCCTAGCGGGAATGCTGGAAGGATTGCGGTGGTCGAGGAAGACCTTGCTGGTGAGGATCAGGGTTGTTCTGAAGAAACGGTGGCTTAGTGGCTGGTCGGGCTCAGACAATGCGATTTCAGAGCAGCATGCGCGCATGGTGTTTGTTGCTGAGTGAAATAGAAACAATGACGAAAGCGAGGCCGCAAATACCCGCCCGGCAGCAGGGATGCGAGGGGGACGAAAACGACGAGCTGAGCAGGAAGCACGGCAGTAACGCCGTTCGGCAAAACTCTATTTCCCCGCCTAACGGGCCAAGGCCGAGTCTCACGCAACCCACACGTTGCTTGTTTCGTACAGAGCCTGGGGAGAAGCACATTATGTACCTACTCAGCCACTGGTCATGCAAGAGGTAGCTACTATGTCGTCTCCTGTTTGAAACGTTGTATGGTCCCACTGTGATGCAAATGCGTGTGTATGTAACTAACTTGTGTAAAAGCGTACACCTATAACAAACCCCACCCGATCGGTGCTCCCATGATACTTGCTCCAGCTGCAGGGCAGGGCACTGTTGTCACAAGATGGCTGTCTACGCTGTGGGTAACTGTAGACGGGGCAAAGACTAACTTTTCCGCTTTTTTGCATGCTATATAACAACTGTGTCTTCGTGTTGGCACTACCTGAATACTGCATCTGGGCGGGCGAGTGATTGTTCCAGACATCCTTCGGCGCCATAATGTGATCGTGTATATGAGCTTCCGTTCGTCTACGTGAGCACATGATAAAAACGTGCTATCGGTAAGGTGTGATGAGAAATGACTAAGGAGCGGGCTCTACGCTAGATGGGACGTGGGCCGCTGAGCTTTAAAACTGATACTGGCCGCCAATCACCCTTGCCTACAACCGGCCACATGCAGGTGAGACTTTTGTGACCAATATCCATTGACCGGTAAGTGACTCAACGGATACGTTTGTGCGGCGTTATAGTACGTCTAATTGTCACAAACGTATGGCCAGACACCCTGCGAATACGTATGTGTTCAACAAATGAAAGACCGCAGGAGGCTAGTACAGAAGGTGACGCTTTAGCAAAGCTGCGGCACCTTCAAAGTTTCACACTTTGCCTTGACACTGTGACGATTGTCCACGCGGAGCAATTGTCCACGCGGAGCATGCACATCTTTCGGAGCCCTTCCGACACGAGCCTCTTGGCATGCCAAGTATGCAGTTTGTATCATTGGTAATCCTGTGTACACGGCGCAATAGCTACTACCTCTCACCCGCAACCTATGTTCGCCACCCCCACAGCAGGTTTATATGCCTTCTAAACCTAGCGAATCCCAGGAACAAAGCTCTTCGGCGATTTAGTTCCCGAGACCGCTCGCTTTGTAGACGTGTTGGACTTCATACACGAAAGTTGGTTACAAGCCCTTTGTTAGGATCGAGCAACCGCAGCAATACCTGGCCTTCGCAATACTAAAGTCCATGCAACCCCGGCTTGCAGTATCTTTGATGGGATGTTCTACTATGGTATGCATCCCTAGTGCCATGGCGGATGGCATAAGAGTCATCATCTAATCTTAGCATTCTTCAGTTCGTTTCATCGAGACGCCGAGTCTATCCGTGGCTCGTGGCCTTGCATCTCTTACGACGGTGATCACAGTCACGACAGATGCCGGCACGCCACTCAACGAGGAACTGTCATTCATCGCAGCTATACAGTCTGCTACTAAACAGCAGTCGACCTGCGTACAACAGATGATCGTATGGCGAACGGGCATGCGTTCCGTCTCATTGTCGATTGACTTCCCGAACGCGAGCATCAGATGGCCAGCGAAGCTTCACGTTGGTCGTTTCTCCAATCAAGAGGGTTTGGTTGACGATTTTCAGTCTGTTGGCGCAACCGGAAACACTTTGCGTCTCATATCAGCCGCCAGTGATCTTTTGGACCCTACTAGAAACATCTTGAGGTGTTCGCCGAGAACAGAGAGAAGGTTCATGCCACTTAGCAGAAAGCCGTTGCTTTTGTTCGAAGATACCCGTATTTTCGGACAAAACGCTATCAAGTAAGTTGCTTACCTAGATGACGAGAACAATCTAACACTCGATTGTAGTGACGAACAACTAGCACTGTGCGTACTCCTTGATCGGGCAGTCACTTTAAATAGCATGTCACCACTGCCTTTACTTGAACGAACGTTGACTACTGCTCCCTACAGGGGTTTGACCATCCTTGACCTCGGCTGTGGTTCTGCTGCAGTCGGGGTGCTTTTGGCTCAGACAATTTCTGATTGCCAAGCTGTAGTCGCCGACGGTGAAGGACATGGCAGGCTTGCGGAGCTAAACCTACGAGCTTCCATCCCAGCAGTTCGTTCTTGCATCAATTTTGCGAATCTGTCATCGGAGACTGTTCTTTTCCAGGAAGGAATGGCTAGGCAATTCGACATAATTGTCATTACAAGACAATGTCTTCAAGACAATCGTTTCTGGTCTATCATGGATACCGCGAAATCATTAACGGCACATTACCCAAGGACACTCGTGCTTTTAGCCTGCAAAGCAGATGTCGAGACTCAGAAGAACCTTACCGAGACTCTTGAGGCGGAAGGATTCAAAGAGACCGGAAACACGACGGTGCCTATTTCACTAGATGTTTGCTGCGTCCCATCGTCAGGTGTCAGGATTGCCGAGTTCATATGGCAATCGCCTCAGGCATTGGAGCCTGCTGTGTGATAGCGGGCAAAGCACAGATGGCCAATCTGGAAACAGCTCGGTGTTGACGTGAATAACCCAAGAATTTGAAACAGGTTTGGGTGTTGTCACAGGTTACACCTAGGATGAAGGCTTTGCCTTCCAGACTGCTATATTTAACGATACGTTGGTACAGCATGCGGCGATCATGCGACGATGGCGTGACAGGAAGGAGCAGCACATCTACTGCAGGCGCCCGCATTCCTGCGCCAAGTGGAAAGTACTGCCCCACCAGGTTTCGCGAATGGACCGATTTCGATGCTCAGCAAACCGAAATATACAGAATATGCCGCAGCTACCTGCAGCCCGCGGAAGTGGACGCTCCCCGTCTGCTCTCCCCTCTGCTTGCTCTGCAAGACCTTGGACGAAGGCTGTGTTCGCGACCCCTCAGTAGCGAAAAGGATCTGGAAGGGGTGGAGCGCTACGGGAAGGACGATCACGTCAAAGACATAGTTTCGGCACTTTGCAAGAACTCTGAAGCTGGCGAAGAGCTGCAACTTGGTAATAGTACGGCCCACAGCCAGCGTCAAGATCCTGGGGCTGATCGTGGATTCGCGACTGCGCTACCAAGAGCACACCGCGAGGGCTGCAACAAGGGGTTTACAGGCGGCCATGCCGCTGAAGCGGCTGCGAGGACTCTCGCCACCCGTGACGCGCAAGCTGTTCAAGGCCACTGTAGTACTGGTTGTCGACTACGCATCGTCCATATGGATGCACGCCAAAAGGTGCTGGAGTGCAGAGCGTGCTCAAACGAGTGCAGAGGATTGGCGGACAGGCGGTGACTGGATGCTTCTCACCGGTTGGCACGGCGGTATGTAGTAGAGGCGGAGGCCAAATTGGCCACTATAGAAGAACGACACCTACGTAAAGCACTGACGATGTGGGTGGACCTGCACAGCATGCCCGACACGCGTCTTCTCGTGCCGTTGATCAGGCGTCGGACGTACAAGAGTTTTGCATCGCCAATGCAGAAGATCGCCGAGGCTGCTCGAGGCGCACCTGTGGATGACCTGGAAACGACCCGACCCAACACCTCCGGCCCGTGGGACTTGCGACTCGACACAGTCGATAATGCGGATGACGGTGTACAGGCGGCGCACAGGCTCAAGAGACAGGAGGCATCCGTGTTTCCACCAGCGCTTCAGCCAGAAATCAGCGGGTCGGCATTGGTGGCACTATCGAGGGCATTGGTTGGGTGAACAATGACAACGAGCAATGCGAGTATGACAGGACGATAGGCACCAACACGCAGATTGATGCATACACGGCCGCGCTGGCTTAAATTGAGGTGGGGCTTGGTATGGTCGTTGATGCCGTCTATGCTTGGCCACTGTCGCCGCGAGCGCATGGCCGGACCATTCACCTGTTCACCAACAACCGCACCGCTCTGGCTACACTGCGGACTCTAGCAAGAAGATCCAGACAAGCGATCGTCAGTAAGATTCTAAGACATGTATGATATCTGACAGGGTTCAGTAACCGCGTGGCCCCGGCGAACCCAATCTTTGAACTGGGGCAAAAGGCGAAACAGCTAGCGCAGCGATCCACGGACGAGGGACGAGTAGCCGAAGACCCAGTTAAACTGTCCAAACGAACGGCACAAAACGCCCAAGAACGCCTGAGGAGAGCGACCTCGCAGGGGTCAACGATGTTCGGAGACTCCATACGCAGAATCGACGCTGCCTGGCTGGGCAATCACACTCGTTGCATGTACGACAACCTCAGTGAGAGACAAGCGACCGTTTTCGCACGGCTCCGCACAGGCATGACACCACTGAACGGGTATCTACACAACATCAAAGCAACGGAAACGGATCTTCGCGATTGCGGCGAAACAGCGGAGTCAAGGGAGCATTTCATCTTTCACTGCGCCACGTGGATTGAACAGCGGAGAATCTTGGGCATATGGACAAGCGATGGCAATCTTTCGCGGTTACTTGGAGGCAAGTCGACCACGGATACCGATGACTGGAAAACGGACATGGATGCGGTGCGAGCTGTGATCAATTTCACGCTGGCGACCAAACGATTTGAACACGACGCCGCCCAGCGAAGGCGAAAAAAGAGATAAAATATCAACAGCGACCGGAGGACATTACCCTATAAAATCATCAACACCGCAATCACCCCACGCGCCCTCATGCATACGGCAGGCCCCGCTTCATCCGCTGAAGATAGGACGATGAACATTTGGAAACACAGCTTCAAGAGTAGTTCTATCTGCCAACCACTAACCACGAGTATTCGAAGGAGAAAATCCACACTATTGCATAACCTAGAGTAATGGAGGATACAGTAACGTGCATAAAGTTTGATAGGTTTAGGCCACTGTGATGCATGTAAATTATGTGACGTAGACAGTCCGTTGCCCTTTAGGTGCTTAGCGCCGGGTGGAATAAATTTTTCTCCCTCTCTCTCTCAGAGTGCGAATCACGTGATGTGCTCCGCTGCTCTCAGGAGTACAGAGCATTTTGCGTACTACGCGTGTCTCCTTGGTATATGGGTTTGGAGTCAGCCTATAGCTCATAGAAGCCTCGTGCTTAATCTCAGTAACGAAGCTAGTGATTTGACACCCTTCTCCAAGTTACTTTACCTTCGATATCTCTCCACCTATCGTTCTTATCTGAGAAGCCTATCACTTGGTCGACTTCCCGCCATTGGCTATCACCTTATCACCATTGCTTTTCGAGGGTCCTCGAAAGCAACTCTTCACCCGTTTGATCTTAGTGCAACCAATATCGTCGGCTATATTACGTATATTGAGAGTGTCAGAAGCAGCCCGAGCGTTGTGAGCTAAATGTTATAGGTGATGAGAGCACATCCTATAATACTGAGAGGGACGGCTACGGGTGCTTGAGGGCAGCTGATTAAGAGCTTTCTAAGAAGCGCTTAAATACATCTATCAAGCATTCCATCCACTACAAAGGGACACCGTTTGTCATGATACGCACACTGACCAAATGGTCTATCAGCTACATCACCAATACATGACCCTCATGTATCGTGTTAGATCGTCCTCCGGCGATATGCTTGTTCTTGTTCGCTGTCCGTCCCTGCAAGCTGATATGTCCGACCGTATGATAACTCCGACGTTCAATTCCTGTCTATTCGCCTTCTCTTTTTCCAAAAACTGCCGAAAGTCTTCGCTATAAAGTGCAAGAGCAAGAGGTACGGCGTCGTCGAACCCGGCATTTATGCGAAGTTGTTGAATTAGCTTTGACTGGGCTAATTGTGCAGATTGCTGATCAACGTATAGAACAGCTGATAGCAAACTCGGGGACGTGAAAACAGACCAGGGCAATGCGCCAACTGAGTCGCCAGACACGCGCTGAGTTGCATTGCAACCACCTCTATCTTTTTCAGGGTATGGAGAATCGTCCTTCCGAAAGGTATCTCCCCGTCCGCATAGTACCTCAGCCCCAAAAACTCTCGTTCCGGTCCTCTGGAAAGCCATGCAGATACCACAAAGTGCGGAGCCATTCCCCATAATGGCAATGACGGCATCAAGCTTCCCTACACGGCGACTTTGGAGGGTCGAGCTCGTCTCCAGTACAGATCTCACTTCTTCCTCGAGCTCCAGTGCGATCGTGCCGTACCCATGAATCATGTGAGCCTCATCATGAGACGGAAACGGGAATGCTGTCATTTCGGCCAGAGCATCCTCAATGTGGCGGCTTCCATCTTTTCTCAACTCCACGACTATGCCGTTTGCCTGCAATTCTTCGACTTTGGTACGATGCGTACTCACAGGCATCACAACGTACGTCGTAACACCGTATGCTTTCGCAACCACTGCAATCTCTCTCAGATAGTGATCTGGCCTAGAGTTAGTGCGTAAGCGCTAAAAGGTACGTAGATAGACAATACCTTGTGAGTCGATGCCATCGCTTGATGCAACAACACCGCGCTGTTGAAGCTTACCGATCCCATGTTTTTCGATCAAGCACCCCATAGCGTTTGCGGCCCCTCGACGGTGACTATAGTAGTCGTGTTTGACAAATAAGCGAACGTCAGGCGGTACGATACGGTCTGGAATCCAGACTTGCGCTTTACCTTCGTTAGAACCGCCTGGGCAATGAACATATACATATCAAAGAATGGTCCCAACCTTGTCTCTCTGAAGCATCTGCAGCCTCCATTGTCGAGTCGAGATTCAGCTTTGTCTTTTGCAAGTGTTGCTCGATTCGCTTCCGCGCAGTTCGGATAGATTGACGCAGGGGTGCATCTTGGGTAATTGATGGGCATGGGCTCATTGTTTTGTGCGAGCAAGGTTTTTATGAAACCCCTAGTGTAGACTTCCGGCTGGGTTTGTGATCGTACGCCGAATGTGGTGTGCAGAGATAAACACATGCTCTCTGTTCAACTAGATTGTGATAGTGCCATGCTCCGTGGATGGTGCCAAGAGAAACTTTGACCGTTGCTCGGTCAGGCCCAATTAAACGTGAAAGTTCATCGACGATGGTATCGGGACGATCGATGTCGCTCATGCTTTGGAAATTTGGCCGAAGCTCAGCTCCCCCGGTCGGGACGTCGCGCGATGTCGCACGAGAGGGTGACCTCTCGTTGATACGAATTTGTGGGTTGATTGATCGTTGTTCTAGTTTAGGCGCGCGGTCTGGTAGACCGGGCCTTTGTATCTAGTGTCTTGGCAAGCTAATCCTGCGATCTGCGACTTGGACTCCCAAAGTGCCTCGGCCTGCGACACACCCCCCCAGATTTCACTCTGCTTCAGATGACATCTGTGTGTCTTGAGCATGTTCCTCTTCCGAGGCATAACCTGGATCAATCCGTGGTGAAAGATCAACCAGGCCTAACTGCTTGACAAAGTGATTGTGTTTTTCTGTGGAAAGGGCCTTCGTGAAACCATCTGCGGGCATATCTTTGGTCTGAATCCAGTCCACCGCGACTTTGCCATCTCTGTGGATTTGTCTGAGCCACAGATTATGGATGTCGACATGCTTCAGCTTCGATGTCAGCTGAGGTCTCTCTTTCTGGATCAGGCCTACTGTCTGCTGGTTGTCACAGAGAATACTGGGTTGTTGCTCGGGATCGAACTGTATCTGCTCAAACAGCCTGTACAGACCCATTGCTTCCCTCGCTGTGTGCGACAGCGATAAGAGCTCTGCCTCAGTTGTTGACGTGGTTACAGTCTTCTGTTTAGACGACTGCCACATAATCGGTCCACCGAACATCTTCATGAGGTAGCCCTGCGTGCTTCTACGAGTCTCGGGATCATCCGCGAACGATGCGTCGCTTGGCATCTGAAGTACTTCATCATCGCCTGTCTCTACTTCTGCTTTCACAGAGCCCAAGAACTCGATGGCATAGTACTTCGTGGTCTGGAGATATGAGAGGACTCGGTCTGCATATCGCAGGTGCTCCGGGGAAGGGTTCGTGGCGAACTGACTTAACTGGCTGGCTGCAAAGGAGACATCTGGTCTTGACACAACTGCGGCGTACAGAATCGAGCCTACCTTTTCTTGCATCTCTGTGATCTGCTGCAGGGTAGCCTGTCCTTCGAAAGGATTGGGGCGATATGATGGCATGAGGGGTGTAGCAACCGTCCTCGAAGACTCATCTATATCGAATTTCCTGCAAAGTTTGTCAATATATCCATCTTGACATATCCAAAGCTTATTTGCCTTGAGATCACGAAGGATCCTGATGTTGAGGAAAGACTTTGCTTCACCCAAATCCTTGATCCCGTATTTGCCGTTCAGAGTTGTTTTGAACTGTTCGATTTGGTGGATGCGCTCCTGTCGTGCAATGACGAGGAGATCATCCACGTATAGGAACAAAATGATTCCCGTGTCTTTGTTGATGAGTATGCATGGCTCATCTCGGCAATGATGAAATCCCAGACGGTTGAGAAACGATACGAGCTCGTCGAACCATAATTTCGGCGACTTGCGCAATCCGTACAGTGCTTTCAACAGCTTCCAGCATTTTCCAGGCACTCCAAAACCTGGCGGGCAAGTGGTGTACACCTCATCGTCCATGTCTGCATTTGTGAAGGCATTCTTGAAGTCGATTTGATGACAGAGAAGCCCAAATGCACTGACGAGTGCCATCAGTATGCGAAAACTGCGATATGCACCAGTTGCTGCATATATCTCATCGGTCATGTGGTCCTGAAGATCGCCTCTGACGCAGATTCGTGCTTTATAGCGAGCGAGATACCCGGCGTCGTTGAGTCTGTAGGTGAAGACCCATTTGAGTGGTAGGACTTGCTTGTGACTGGGATAGTCCACAAGTTCGAAGGTTGACTTCTCTTCGAGTGTCGCAATCTCAGAGTTTGCAGCATCCATGAAACCTTTCCTCTCTGGGTGGCGTTTCAGTTGGTGCCAGAAATCTGGTGGTGGGTCCAGATCCTTGTGATGAACACGTATTGAACGTGCAGAAGCGAAAGCATGGGCTGTCTGATGGCCAGCTCTAGCACATTCGAGTCTCAGTGAATGGGCGTGCCGACGTGCCTGCTTTCGCGCTTTGCGTGGTGTTAGAGTTGACTGCAGGGCGTTTACTTCATGGAGGTTCGGCCCTTCGTCGGACGAGTTTGCCAATACGGTGCTTGCTTGACGAGGCTCGAGCGACACTGGAGTTGGATACGATTGTGTTCTTCTTCCGTGAGCTTGAGTTGCTTTTATACCAGCGTGCTCGGAAGTCGTGGGTGGCGGTAGCATCATGATCTGAGGCACTTCATACTGGACGAGATTGGGCTCTTCGACAGCTCTAGTGTCATCTGCCGAGGGCCACATAGCCGTTTCTTCTTCATCCAAATCGATTTCGTTGATCATAATTGAGCTGGCATTTGCGGTCTCAGGTCGGTCAGTGTCAAGCCGTGGATCATACATGACTTTCTCGTCGACTTGTACGTCGCGAGACCTGACGACACGGTCGAGATGCGGTATCCAGACTTTGTGGATATTGGTAGCTTCTAGCTCCACGAGCCAACCTCTGACTGCTTTCTGTTGAAGTTTGGCTGTAGCTGGACGGTGTCGTGCGTTCTTGATGAGAACATAGGCCAAAGAACCAATGACCTTCAGATGTGAAAGATTGGGCTTTCTTCCATGCACCATTTGGAACGGTGTTTGCCACTCTTTTCGCTGTACTGGGATGCGATTCAGAAGACGCGTAGCGTGTGAGACGATGTATGGCCAGAGCCTGTGTGGCAACCTGCTCTGTATGCGAACCTTGCGTGCTATCGTCATGATCACCCCCCCAGAACGTTCAGCAAGACCGTTCTGATCTGGAGTGTCTGGTGGTGATGGATTGAACGTAATGCCTCTCATTGCAACAAGATCCTGCCATTTCTGTCCCAGGCCTGACTCTCCATCTGAATGGATGTATCGTGTAGTGAAGCCCCAATTGTCATTTGTCAGTACAAGGAAATCTCGTGTTACAGAGACCAAGTTCTCTTGCGTCTTGAGAGGTAGATTGTAAGAGACGTGATATGCGGAGAAGTCACAGTAGAAGTGGACGACCCATGTGTCTTGGTTAAAGGCCTCTTGCATGTGGATGAGATCCAAATGAATTTTCTCGAAAGGATAGTTTCCTCTCCACGTTGGGATGCGCGAAACCTGCTGGTGGGCTTGCGCGAGTTGGCATTCAGGACAAAGCTCAGAGGTCCGCTCAAAGTCGCGAGTGCCCAGTGCTACTCCATCGACCACGTGAGGTACCTTCTCGAGAGCTTCTTTCCTGATGTGTCCCAGTCTCGCATGCCAGGTGTCCATCGTAGCCACAGCTGTTGAGGGCGTCCGTGAACTTCTTGCTGTTGCAAAAGCCTGCGCCGTGGAGGTATTGTACGCTGACTCGAGAGTGAAATCTTCGAGAGGTGACTCTACCACTCTGAACGCGCCGTGCTTGGTGGCTCTGAATGCCTTCGTCCCATCGACATACTCCATCCAGCATGTTCTTGTATTGAAGAACAAAGCCCTGCTTCTCGAGAGAATCTGTGTTGATGACGTTGAGATGGAATCCTGGAACATATGCGACATTTTCAAGATTAACGAGGCTCGGACCTTGAGGAGTGTGGACATGAACAGAAACCTTCCCGATCCCTTGGATGTGTGTGTCTGTATTGCCAAACCGTATCGTTTCGTTGTATAGCGGTTCGTAGTCGATAAATCGAGACAGGTCATTACAGACATGGGTGTCCGCACAATTGTCAAGTCGAAAGTGATCGTCTTGCTTGTCTGCTGATATTGTGCTTGACACGAATCGTGAAGTTGCATACGCGGCTCTTGATGTTGTCGACGTCGCATTCACGTTCGACATTCTCTGATCAGCAACCCGTTCACTACTACCCTTGGCCGTGTCTGCTGGCCAGAATTTTGGTAGAGCAATCTTGTTCCTGTCAAAGTTCTTCTTGATCTTTTCTTGAAGGCGTTTGCTTCCGTTGACTGCGGCGATGACCTTGGACTGTATCTGAACTATCGGTGTCCAAGTCGCCGGTGCTCTCGAAGGGTTGAGATAGTAGCAGTCTGCGTATCGATGGGCCATACCACAGGCGCAGTCACGAAGGGTTGAAGGCTCATTCGTCAAGGTCGGAGTCGAACCGGCCCTGGTCTTGCGTTTCTTCTCTCGCGGCTTGGGATCTTCGTCGCCTGATGATGCAGCGTCTACGTCCACGACTGGTTTACCCTGGAGGGTGGCATGTGCTGCTCTGCCTCGACTGGGCTTGTCGTTCGTGGGTGCCATAGTTCTGAACTGCTTGATACAGAAGCCTATACTTATTCTCTTGTCCGAAAGAGCTGGGCTTAGTGCGCAGAAAGATCTCAACGTCCTGGTGATTCTGTTCTGTGCCTTTTGTATGATTGTGACAGAAGCGTCGTTTTCCATGTCCTCTGCATCAGTGTCACCAGGGTCGACCGTTATGACAGCACCGATACTGGCATGGTTTGGATGAATCTCATTGAGAGCCGTGACGATCGCGATCGAGATCGCCGACATGGCATTTCCCATATCTTTGATCAGAGTCGTGTCGCTCTCGACTTGTGCTTC
>MSJI02000169.1:0-20039 GCA_001931905.2 Cladosporium sp. IMV 00045
GCATGGCGGAACCAGCGACAAAAATCCAGAAGAGACAGAAAGCGACGGCGGCGAAATCGCGTCCAATCTTGCCGAAAAGGAGCATACCCATATCAGGAATGCCGTAGACTTGAGGGTGGTTCAACTTGAATTGACCGACCACGTACGATGACCAGGTGGTGATACCGCCGATGACCAGCAGCATGATGATACCAGGAATCATGCCCAATGTGTCGAAGGCTTCGGGGATTGAAAGCACACCAAGGCCGACCTCGGTCTTCATCATCAAAACACTGGCACCCAACCAACCGACGCTTCGGTAGTCTGGTCCGCCTTCTTCGGGGGCGCCGAAGACAGCGTCGGTGACTTCGCCATCTGTGCGAGATGGGACTCCGACGAGTTCCTCGTCGTAGTTCTGAATCTTCTTAGGATCTTCTGAAGACATGGCGATTGAATGTGAGGGTGTGCGATGGAAGGAGGAAGAGGGAGAGGAGAGAGAGGAGGCCGAAGCGATTGAGGCCGAGGAGGAGAGAGGGAAGTTGTGATGTTCTTGTCGTTTGTGTATGGAGAGTTGAGTGAGTGAGGGAAACCTTCTGGAGGGACGATCAGGGACGAAGCAGATATACATACGCCTCGCCTCTGACCCTCTGAGGGAGTCGAATAGGTGCCCGCGGCACTTACCAACAACCATGCTCTCGTCCCTCGACGACACCACGGCCTTACAGCGGCTGTCCTCAATCCCCAGAGGCCAGAGCGCTTAGTAGAAGGCATATTGTCACGCTAGTATTTGGCTCGAGATAGGGTATACACCGGTGCTCCACATTCTGAAGGCCCGCGTGAAGCCGTGCACGTCCAGAACGGATGCATATCTCTTCGTGGCGTTACAGGTGCTGATAGTCGTCGCGGTTCATCAGATTGCGCCTTCTGTGAGGCGCTTCTGATCAAGGATTTCGGATGGAGGATTCTCTCCTTGGCCGATATGATAAGCTTTTCGATACCTGGTCGTACGCTTGTAACTTCCCACTTGAGGTTAGATCAGAGATTTTCTTTGATCTCTTCCAAACATCAGTTCTTCCGACTTTTGAGAGAACACACAACAGTCGAGCCACACAAGGGCCCGGCCGCACTGGGAGGAAGAGGGTCCCAATTGCTGCTCCCCAGACCGAATCGTGGAGAATCCAAGACGATTTACGTAAAAAGGTCAGCGACGTCGGCAACTAGACTGCACTGGAAGGACTGTGCTCTGGGTTCTGTACGGCGGGTCCGAGTGCTCAGACAAAATGATGCCAGAGCCAGAGATAACGTTTCACGCGAATGGAGGGCTGGATCCTTCACGTTGTAAATCGGTACGGTTCTGTACGGATGTTGCTGATAAACAGGAGCGACACGAAGCAGAAGCATACGTAGCTACTAAGATTCACAGACAAGACTTTGAGCCGACGAACCAGGACCGTCGCGTGGCTAGGCGAACGTTCGCGGCATCGCAGATCTTCGCCTCGCTTCGGACGCTTCTCTCGTTTCGAAGCTCTGCCGTGTCTTCTTGGGGCTCTGCGGTAGAGCGGTAACGGCGTTGGCGTTTTTCTCTGCTGCGCCTCCCCTGTTCTTGGCCTATTTCAACATGATGAATCTATGACCGGCGCAATTATGTACAGCAGCTTGGTAGGCCTTCGAGCAGACACACGGGACATCTCATCCCCTGTCCCCTCAAAGGATCTCCTGCGTTTTGCCTACTCCAACCTGGCCTCGCTGGCGCATGGTCCGTCGCAATGTTGTCCGTACGGACTGCCTAATGCGTCTGATACTGTGGGTCGTCCACGCGCACACGCTGGCATTCATTATTCTTTACGTTATGGTTTCGGACTCCAGGTCGTCGCCCCCATGGGCAGCTAGTCAGTCTCCATCGGATTGAGTGTGCCTACATGGTTCCGTCGACCTTCTACGGTGCCCCTCTGCGCATGGCACGTGATGTTTGCATCTCTGCGCAGCCTGGCATGCCCAAACGACAAACGATATGCAATCTCATCTACGATTCATTGACATACAGTCTAAGTTTTCCAGACAGGCCGGGTACCGGCGGCATTGTTTTGTGGCTTCAGCCTTCATGCAGGTCCTGACAAAGGTACCCAGGTACCCTGCGCAAATGTGAGACGTCACCTTCATGTTTTTCGATCAACGATGAGAGCCATGCATTGCAACGGTAAACCTTGACCCCGGAACTACCCCACGGGACAAATCGTATTTCGTGCATTACCCTATGGATGTTTGCATACCTGACTTCCCGGTGGCGTGCCTCGCCTGGTTTTGATCATGTGAAATGTGACGGCTCAATGCCGGGTGCAGTCCACTTGCATGCTCTGACATCCCGAGAGGCAGCCATTGTGGCTGTAGCAACTTCTCGTCAACACATGTCAATGAGGCCAGCGACGGCTCATCGATTCATACAGCTTGCTTGCTTCCTCGCGGCCCATCCTACGTGAGTCGCGCCTGGCTGGGATGCTCTCAGGGTGCCAACAAACGCCATGCTCGCATCTTGTGCCTCGCAGGTCGCCTTTTCTCCCACATTCGTTCGTGACCAGGATGATTGATCTGCGGCAGATGGTGCCTTGATGGCCTTGCCAGTACGAGTGAACTATGCAGCTTCGTCCCCCAGATCAGAGATCGGTTGCTCAGAGGCGTCTTCAAGCTCATCTCCATCCTCATCATCCTCGCTCGGACCTTGCTCTCCATCTCCATCAGCCATCACCAAGCCGGCATCACCAGGAGCATCATTGTCAGAATCCTGCTCCTCAGCCGCTTGACGCTGCTTCTTCAGCTCGCGTTTCTTTTCCTTCGCCTTCTCATGCGCCGCTGCATCATACCACTGACTCTTAACATGGTCCCGATGCTGAATATAATCATACGCAGCATAAGCATACGAGCGGTCTATCGTGCCGTCGAACGCATGCCCTGTCTCGACAACGTTCTCAGGCAGAGCAGTGAGCTGGAAAACATCTATGCAGTCACGCACGAGGTCGAGGCACTGCATGTAGCCCGGGAGGTTGTTCGCCACAGTCGTGAAGCCGGGGAGGACTTCAGCTTGGGCGTTGGTGTAGAGGTCGAGGACGTCTTGAGCTAGTATTGCCGATGACTGTTAGACTTGTCTTACCAAGATGGGGGACACGGCAGGGAAGGAGGTTCTTCGTGTAGTGCTCCTTAATCCAGTCCTCGAATACAGGATCGTGACGAACCCGTTTCTCGAAAGTAAGGAAGCAGATGAAAATGTGCAGTGGAGGCTGACATTCCGGTTCCTGCGTCCCCTCAGGGATCTTACAGAAATTCAACGTCACCTTCCGAACCGTCTCCAGCAACTCGACCGTCATCGGAAAGATCCGCGAGCACCGATCGTAAGAATATATCGGCTCAAGCAACCCTCCCAGCGTCCTTGAAGCAGGAGGAGGAGGCGGGTATCCAAGCTTGCGCAGAACGACCTGCAAAGTATACAGACCCGAGCGCTTGTGATTTTCCGGTGCATCGAAGTGAGGAAAAATCTCATAGAGCCCATCATCGATCAAATCGCCAATCCTCGCCTGCCTGAGAGCTGGGTCGTCATAGAAAACCACGCCGTGCGAAAGGAACTCCTGCGTGAACTTGCGCGGATGCAATTTGATCTTCTCGCACTCGCCCCAGCCGTTCCATTTCGGGACCTCGAAAGCGGTGTAAGCGTCCAGAGCATTGTAGAAGGAAGCTGGCTGGCCGTGCGAGTCTCTCGCTCTGCGGCGATCGAGGAATTGGATCGTGACGTCTCCCTGCTTCTCGTGATGGCGGCGGAGGGCGTGGACGACGAGGAAGAGCGGGTCTTTGCTGTAGGAGAGGAATTCGTCGCCTTTCAGGTCCCGCCATGCTAGGTGGTGGCCGAGCATGTAGATGAGTTCGCCCTGCGAGAGGTCGGTCATGTGGTCGTGTGAGGTGTATGTGTTTCGGGTGTCGGCTCATGGGAGGCCGACGTCGTGAGCTGTTAGGCCGTTGGTCTTTCTGTGATACTGCCCGAACGCCCATCCTCTCGTCGTGGAGACGGTGCGTCCTAAGTAGTTGGGACCGACGGTTTTTGCATGCTCCAGGCCCGAGATTTGTTCGTTCGTTGGTTTGTCCTTTGACAGAGTTTTGAGATTGGTGGTGTATTTAGAGCATTCCTCATTGGGGCCCTGTGACTCCTCTGATTGATCGTCTGGGCTGCCGTGAGCACTTTCCAGCAGCTTGCGCTTTTGGTGTTTGCGCTTCTTGTGTTTGCGCTTCTGGCGTTTGCGCTTCTGATGTGATTTCTGCTTCTTGATATTCTTGTTCAGAGCATCCTGAACCAAATTCCGCAGCTTCCTCTTTTTGGGCTTGCCGCCGGCACGATACAACTTCAGCTGTCCACGAGTATATTTTATATCTTTCTCCGTCTGACGGCTCAATGGACGTGGGCCTTCCGCCGCTTTTGAGACCTTGGTGGCTTCCTCGATGTCGTCCACCGCCTTGCGTTTCTTGTCATTCGTTTCCTGTGGCCTTGGAGGTGGTGATGCATAGGCTAAAGCCAGGAAGGAATCATCACTCAGCTCGTCGCTCGAGCACACAGCGATTGGAACATCGTCCGAAGCCATTGTGGATTGATCGATAGCTGCGTCAATGGGTATGTCGATCGGGTTGGGTGGAATGGAGGAAAGGGTTGGTTGATGTGAGGTGTGAATGTACACAGCGGTAGCTGTAGTATCGCTCGTGTACTAAGGAAAGAGATTGTTGTAGATGGCGAGTCCTGTGGCAGAGGAAAGGGTCCTTTATACCCAGAGAGATGTTCCATCACATGTAAGTGTTGCCGTTCATCTTCACTCGCACCGTCGAAATGAGCGCCGGGCATCGTCATTAAAGTGAGGGTTTTATGACCGGTGAAATGAGCTGAATAATAGCACCTGGATGCTCAATTAAACCGCGTGGAATGTGAATGTCAAGTGAAGAGGTTGGTTGATGAATCGTGAATGTATATAGCTGTAGCTGTAAGATTGTTCGTCTGTCGTGTGGATAGTTTGTTTTAGAGGGCGAGTACTGTGGCAGAAGAAAGAGTCCCTTATACACAGAGAGATGTTCCATCACATGGAAGCGTAGCAGACCTGTTTCTCTCACTTGAGTTGCCCAAGTGAGCGAAGAACATGATCACTAGTAAAATAGTAGCGACCGGTGAGACGAGTCGAGAAGCATCTGCATGAGGCATCATACCTTCTTCGCCATGTGTATTAAGTGAAAGAAGGGACGGCATCGCTGTGGCGAATACGAGCCCAAAAACTGTCACGAGGTGAAGATGAGAAGGCGAATCCAGCGGCACTACCCTCAACTGAGGACATGAGGCTTCGAATGATCACCGCGGGAAGAAACGACAAGATCAGAACATTGTTCATTATACTAACTATCTGCCGTCAGCAAAAATGCTCCAGGATGCTTTGGCAATCTGCAAAGAAATTCATAATCCCCATAACAAGCTCAAAAGTCATTACAATCCCCTATCACCCATCCTAGCGAGCAAGGTTCGTCGGCGCCGCAGCAGCAGGGCCCTCAGGAGTGACATAAGCCTTGGTCATACCGCCATCGACGACGAAGTCGCTACCGTTGACGAAGCTAGCCTCATCGCTCGCCAAAAACAGCACAGCCTGAGCCTGCTCGATAGCCTCACCAAAGCGGCCGGTGGGGAAGTGGACGGTGCGCCTCTCGCGCTTGGCCTGGTCGTCGCCGAGCCAGTCCTGCAGCAGCGGGGTGTTGAGGGGCGCGGGGCAGAGGGCGTTGAAGCGGAAGCCCTCGCGGGCGTGCACGATGGCCAGCTCGCGCGTCATGGCGAGCACGGCGCCCTTGGAAGCCGTGTAGGCGAGCTGGGGGGTGGCGGCGCCGACGAGCGCGACCACGGACGCCGTGTTGATGACGCTGCCTTTGGTCTTCTTGTGCTTGCGGAGGGAGAGGACGGCGTGCTTGCTGCCGAACCACACGCCCTTGACGTTGATGTTTTGCGTCATGTCCCAGATCTTCTCGGGGGTGTCGACGGCGTCTGGGATTGGGGTTAGTATACGAGGAGATGATTTGGAGGATTGGAAGTCAGTGGCAATGACAACTCACCAGCATCGTCGGCGTGCATGATACCGGCGTTGTTGAACATGATGTCAACGCCACCCCACTCATCGGCGCTGTCGACAAGAGCCTTGATGTCGTCTTCCTTGCTGACATCGCACTTTGCGGTCTTGACCTTGCCGACATGCTGGGGGACGACCTCCTTAGCCTTCGCCAGGGCCTTCTCGAGCGCGGGCTCAGAAATGTCGGCCAGAACGACGGAAGCGCCCTCGCGGAGGAAGAGGATGGTGGTCTCGAGGCCAATGCCACCGGCAGCACCGGTGACGATGGCGTTCTTGTTTTCCAGGCGGAGTCCAGGCATGTTTGTGAAGTTGTGGTTTTAGGGTTGATGGATGAGAATTCGGGGGAGATATGCGGTGTGAAGATGGTGATAAGCCAAGAGGAAGACCCTGCGACGGCTTGCGAGATGGATTATATGGTCAAGTGAGGACAGTGGAGGAGTTGTCGTTTCGTGACAGCTTTACTTTATCCCAATCGCACAGTCAGACAAGGCTGTGAGGTCGTTTCGCTATCGGTGGTCTATCTGCCCCGCCAAATGCTTCGAAGGTTCTCGTGGGGTCCGACGTCAATAAATTGGAGCTGCAGCGACTTTGTTACCTAACAACCCAATGGCTCCGGTACATCTACGGCACGAGAGATTGCGAAGATTCGAATGATCACGAGACTCCAATGGTATCAGATAGAGTAAAGGGGCGCATCAATCTGATCCTATCAAGGCCATCAGAGATGAACGATATGGGTCGGTCGATGGCATTGAAGGATGATCCGAAATCGCAAGCAAGGAGCGGCCTATCGCCCTAGTCGCCGGTACCGTCTACAACTTCCAATTTCGTCATTTGAATCGCCGACGGAGGATGGCGTCGTCTGGGGATGGGTCGACCAGTCGTGCATTTATCGCGTACAGGGGTTGAGATCGTCGTCTCCAGTAAGGGAGAGATTGGTGTGCGATAGATCTACGCAAGGAACAATGCAACGAATGCTAAGCTTTTGCCGTCCTCGCATGGCCATGGGGTCGTTAAAGCGGCATGGTGAATCCTCATGATAGAGTAGGTTGTGTGATAGATTGAGGAGGTGTGATGATTAGAACAGATGGTTTGACGCCCAAGATGTCGTTGATGTGATCGTGATGTGACTCTATCGAGGATCCCTCATTAGCGTATGGAGCAGATTGCGGGCTGCGACACCTAGGTCATCAAAGGCCGCGCCCAACTACGTAACGTAAACCAACAAACCATCAGACTGCGCGCTTGTTTGCTGAACAAATCGACCGACCTACTTCTGGCCTCTTTTCCTTTCCCTTCACTCCGCCAGCCTTCGTTCTCGCGGACACTGTCGTTACTTTTTCCCCTCTATACACCAATACACAACACACCATCCGAGATAAGACAAGACAAGATGGCAATCGACGACGACCTCTCCAAGCTTACACACGCCGACCTCCCGGAGCTGCTCAAGGATGACAACAGCGTCAAGGTCGGCGGGACAGACATTGACGGCCAGATCCGCGGCAAACTCATGTCGAAGAAGAAATTCCTCTCAATCTCAAAATCGGGCTTTGGATTCTGCAGCGTCATCTTCGGCTGGGACATGCACGACCAGACGTATTTCAAGGAATTGAAGATCAGCAACAAGGAGAATGGATACCGCGACATCGTCGCAGAAGTCGACCTCAGCTCCTACAGGCGCATACCGTGGGAGAACAACATCCCCTTCTTCATGTGCAGCTTCCGCGAGCCCGAAGGCGGCTCCCTCAGCGCATGTCCTAGAAGTCTGCTTGAGAGATCCGTCGCGAAGATCGAAAAGGCCGGATACGGCGCTCTCGCAGGAGGTAAGTCGTATTGGAATTGCTCTCATCATTCTGACACGCCCCGGCAAGGCCAGATCAACCCTCCCACGAGCCGCGAATCCCCCAGTGTGCCGATTCAACATCACGCTGACCAGGCTGCCTACTAACCACAGCCGAATACGAATTCTACCAATTCCGCGCTCCCTCAGCGACAAACGAGCCCTCCAACGAGCGCAATTCCTCCGCCACCGCGACATACCTGCGCAACAACCCCGTGGACAGCCTCCCCTCGCTCGAAGAAGGCATGTTCGGCTACTCGCTGACCCGCCCCATCCACAACCAAGACTGGTACTACAGCGTGTTCGACGCGTGCGCCAAATTCCGCTGCGACATCGAAGGCTGGCACACGGAGTCCGGGCCGGGCGTGTACGAGGCCGCGCTGGAGTACGGGGAGATCAGGCAGATGGCCGACCGCGCGGCCCTGTTCAAATTGGCCGTCAAGAACATCAGCAGCAAGTACGGCATCACGCCATGCTTCATGGCCAAACCCCGCCAGGGCCTGCCGGGCAACAGCGGGCACATGCACGTCTCCCTCGTGGACCAAATCCGGAACGAACCTCTTCGCGCGCGACTCGCCCGACCCCAACCCGCCTTACCCGGACGTCGAGCACCTCAGCGACCTGGGCAGGCATTTCCTCGCAGGCCTCCTGGAAGGTCTGCCGGACATCATGCCCATCGTCGCGCCGACGGTGAACAGCTACAAACGCCTGGTCGAAAATTTCTGGGCACCTGTGACAGTGTCCTGGGGCCTGGAGCACCGCGCCGCATCGATCCGTCTGATCGCCCCGCCCACCTGCCCGCCCAAGGGCACGCGCTTCGAAATCCGCGTGCCAGGCGCAGACACAAACGCCTACCTCGTGCTCGCAGCGATCCTGGCGCTCGGCTGGCGGGGTGTGGAAAAGAAGCTGGCGCTGCCCATTGGGCCTCTGGCGCGGGGCCAGGATGTGGGCGGCGAGGACGACAAGGGCGAGAGGCTGGCGAAGAATCTGAAAGATGCGACAGCGCGGTTTGCGAGGAAGGAGAGCATTGCCAGGGAAGTGTTTGGGGATGATTTCGTGGAGCATTTCGCGGGCACGAGGGAGCATGAGGTCAGGCTTTGGGATGAGGCGGTTACTGATTGGTGAGTTTTATCGCATCGCGAGAGAGCACGAGATGATGCCACCACCTTTGAGTTCTGGAAAATTTGCTAACCTGAGATCGCACAGGGAGGTGAAGAGGTACATCGAAACGGTATAAGGTGAGGAGACGCTGGTGTGATTGTCTTTGCTCTCGCAAGATATGGCGGGTCTTTCTTCCTCTGCATGTATGCGAGCGTGATGGTTCTAAAGTCAAGAGTCAAGAAGGGTCGTAGCTTCAGTAGCAAGAGTTTCGCGATGCAAATAATGAATGACAACGCATGATTCTACGCGTAAGCTTGGGCAAAGATGGGCGCTCTTGGTCTGGCATGTGCTGATAGAGGCGAACACGTAGGAGCTTGCTGCTTCGTCATTGATGAGACGTAGCGCACGATTGGCTGCAGAATGTCCTTTTCGCAAGTCAGGGTTACGAAAACTGGTTCTCCGTGGTTCCGGGGTGGCAAGTAAAGTTGCCTTCAAGTGTCATCGCCGCAGGTAGTTGTACGCATGACAAGCAAATCACACGTTCTAAAGCCAGGGAAGTGTATGTTCCAAAAGAATGTGAGTATAGCAAGTTCTACCGTTTGCTTGACGTGCCAGGGCATCTGGGGACGAGCGTCACGTCCTTGTCGCATTCCGAATCTCTGCATCCGTGGAACCGGCTGGAAAAGATGGCTTGGGTATCGTTGATCCATTTTGCGCTCTAAAAGTGCTCTCCCCTCGAAAGCTCAGCCCCCCCTTCCTCTCACGGACGATCCAGATATCGTACAGATTATGTACACGCCCCTCTCCCGCATGCCGTCTTGCGCCTCGCTTCATGATTTGGCCTTCCTTTCGACTTTCCCATGCCGGCATACCCTTACTGCTGAGCCTCCTTCACCAGAGTGGTGATCTTGTCCTCAATCGCCTTGTCGTCCAGACCTAAACCCAGAAATGTCAGTCGCTGCACACACCGCAATCTTCCCCGTCGTCCCCTTCATCCGCCCCCAAAGCCAGGCAATATGGCCTTTCCTTCCCCCTCAATCGCAGCAACTGCTCACCTTGCAAGTTCTCCACCTTTTCCCGGCCGAATTCGTAGCGTGCGAACACGCGCGGCTGTGTGTTGAGGGCCTCGCGGATCATGATGGGAGTGTGCGGGTTGTGGTGCTTCATCGTGGGGTAGGCGCGGGTGAGGAATGATCTGAGGAAGAGAGACGCATAAGAGTCAGCCTTCTCCGTCTTCATTTGTTTCCATATTCATCCAGAAAAGTATATCATTCGCGATCGAGACATACCGGACGGCATTGCTGTGCTCGCTGGTCTGGCAGTGCAGGAAACGCAGCTCCTTGAGCGCCTTGCTGAAAACGTATTTGCCGCTCATAGTTGCTCCAAAGTGAATGCGTGCGTCTGGTGATTTGCTGTAGAAGTGGTATGGAAGGACAAGAATGCTGGATCGTGAAGATGTGACCTCCTCCAATGGCATGTGAATGGTCAGCAAGATCGAGTCGCAGCTAACCGCTTGTGGGAAGATCACGTGCACGAGCTGGCCACTCCGAATCTCGGCTGTCGCTGCTCACTCAGCACATGCGAGCAGCCAACGACACCACCACTTTCAACTATCACCACTCAACTCTCCACTCTCTCCTCCCCGTCGATATCACAAACAAACGTATATCGTCGCCACAATGTCCGCACGCTTCGGAATCCGCGCGTTCCGCGCCCAGATGCCCAAGGTCAACAACAGCAACATGCGCTTCGCCCAGCGCAGGACATACCAGAGCGCCGCCGAGAACCCCAACAATGTCGAGGCGCCGCCTGCCAGCAAGCTCGCCCAGCTCTGGAACAGCCCTGTTGGTCCTAAGACCGTTCACTTCTGGGCTCCCATCATGAAGGTGTGTCTTGTGCCTTTCTATCTCCCGGATTTGCTTGGACCGAGGGAATGAAAAGAGCGGGGAATGCGATAACGAACGATGTGTTGAAGATCAATGATGGAATAAAGTACAAATCCGCAAACAAAAGAACAATGCTAACATCAATATCTTTCTCAGTGGGGTCTCGTCCTCGCCGGTGCTGCTGACTTCGCCCGTCCCGCCGACCAGCTCTCGCTCTCCCAGAACGCTGCCCTGACTGCCACCGGTCTGATCTGGACCCGCTGGTGCTTCATCATCAAGCCGAGGAACCTTTTCCTCGCCTCCGTCAACTTCCTCCTCTTCTGCGTCGGCGCCACCCAGACAACGCGCGTGCTCCTCTACAACGCCAGCAAGAAGAACGAGTCCCCCATCGACGCTGCCAAGCAGGAGGCCAACAAGGACGCCGGCGCCGTGGAGAAGATCGTCGAGACTCCCAAGGCTGCTGTCAAGAGCGTCACCAACCCGAAGTAAACGTCTTGAGCTTGCAAGAGGCAAGTTGTAAGACTGCAAAGACACGCGGGATAGATAAATGCGGCAGGTCGAGACCGTTCGAGTGAGCCAATGTATAGCACTCGACCGCGGTCTTCTTTTTCTTTCTGGATTTCTTCATATGTATATGGACCAGCGAGGCTTGCTGCTGCGTATGGACGCGCGGCTTCATAAACCCATCATTGAAAGGCTTGCCAGTCTTTCGAAAGCTGTACGCTTAATACACGATTTGATACATCACCTGCGGGATAAGCAAAGCAGAACAAAACGAAAGCAAAGAATCAGCATATGAAAAGTTTCACATCTCCATTTGACCATTCAGCAGTAAGCACAATCAACCATCACTGACCACCAGCCGCCACCTCACCAAAACGAAACTGCGCCCAACTCATACTCCCCTCAGGAAGCGTCCACAACTGCTTCCCCCTATCACCCCCCGCCGCACCAGCAGCAACATGAACAGGCAAAAGATGCTCAAAACTCGGATGGGCCCTCCTCGCATCACTCCTCTGCAACAAACCCACCATCGCCTTCCCCCTAGCCTCCTCATCACCCTGCTCGACAGCCTCCTTCAACGCCTCGTCAAAACTATACGCGTAAGGCATCGCCCTCGGCTTACCCATACTCCCCCACAAATCACGCAAATTATGCACCGCCATGCCCGAGCAAACGATCAGGACGCCCTCCTCCCTCAGCGGCGCCAACGCCTTCCCAAGCGCAATATGCCTCGCCGCATCATCGCTGTCGAACAACGAGACCTGCACGACCGGCACGCCGAGCGGGTTCTTCACCGGATCGAACGCGACCAGAACGGGGCGAAGACGCCATGATCCAGACCCCTCTGCGTGCCCTCGGCGTTGATTCCCGCGCCGCGCAGCGCGTCGAGAACTCTGCTCGCGAGCTCCGGCGAGCCAGAGTTCGGGTACTGCACGGTGTAGTAGTGGTCGGGGAAGCCGTAGTAGTCGTAGATGAGTTTTTGGGAGGTGGCGGTGTTGACTTGCACGGTGGTGGGGTCGGCTTGCCAGTGCGCGGAGAAGACGACGATGGCTTTGGGTTTGACCTGCGAGGTGATTTCGCGGCCGATGGTTTGCAGTTTGCTGTAGGCCGGGTGGGAGTAGTCTTCGAAGAGGTTGGGGCCTCCTGTGGGAATGGTTAGGATGGTCTGTTGTTTCTGTCTGAAGAATGAATATGAGGATGTGGATGTGTACCGTGGGAGAGGAAATATACGGGCGTTCTCGTCATGTTCTTAGTGGCGATATTTCCAGCAGTACTCAAGTTTGCTTGAAGGTGTTTCGCATTCGACGTCGCCAAACCAAGCTTGGTCGTCACACGAGAGAACGTACTCCTGAGAATGTTGGGCGACGAAGCGGCGATGATAGTACTAGAAGGTAAGATATAGCTGCAATTAACGCAATAAGTGCACCAATGAGTAGAAGTGGCAGATAGAGCGAGATTGAGGCATGAATGTTAGGGTAATCTCTATGACTCGTGTGTGCTGCAGTAGCCATGTATTATATATATAGACAGTCGCTCCTATTAGCTTTTTGCTTATGGGATAGCCATTCCGCTATTCCGCTGTTGCGAATGCTGATTAATTAGTTTGATTTTGAAAAGAAGACTAGGAAAGCTATAGCGGCATTAATATTTAGGGCTGGCTGTAGACACTGGTACCTACATGTAGGTACCGAAGGTAAGCCAAAGACATCTTAGCATGTATGGAAAATGCAGATTTCACACTTCACATGTAGATGCTCAGGTTTTGAAAAGAACTCCAGCTACTTCAAACTCTTATTGAATCCACGCCGCCTGCCTGTCCTGCGAATCAAATGCCGCCCAAAGATAGACAAAAGATACAATTCACAAGCCACTTCTGGTGTCCGACTTGAGCGGAGACCTCATTTCACAACAACTTCCTACTACAGTATACAGCACTTGCAAGCCCAATCACAAGTTTCCATCAATCCTCGCACAAACATACCTATTCCGGACTCACGAGGCAGTATCGTGCTCCTGAGAAACGAACTGGGTGATGAAATCATCCTCGAAAAGATCCTGAGCTGACGGCCTATCTCAAGAAGCAATCTCAGAATCTTGCGGACAAGACCAAGCAACACTTTCTATCCTCCCCTGCAAACGCATCTCGCGTGATTCGAGTGTTTGCTGTGGAATAGGCGTCTCAGCGATCCAACGACCTGGAATTGACAGTCAACTCAAAACAAAGCTGCGTCAGTGACATGAACGACTGTACCTTCAGAGTCCCAGTACTTGGAACATCGATCGCTGCGTTCGAGGAACTGCTTTGGCGGAGGCCCCATAAGAGCAACCATCTGAGCGAAGTGTAATTCATCGTTCAGATAGCCATCCTTGAAGGGTCTGAACAAATTACCATCTCTAACAAGTTCCAAATCTGCATGTCCAATCGGCAGTAGCATGAAATAAAAGCTGCATTGATAAGTACCATAACACCGACAGACCAAATATCAATCTGTGAATCCCATTCCATTCCGGCGATGATTTCCGGCGCTCGGAAAACTCCAGGCATGACATCGCCCGAGTGCTTTTGTCCTGGTTCTCCCAGACGAGCGGCGCCAAAATCCGTGATGACTGGCGGATCGAAGCTCGTCGGCACAGTATATGAAAGATAGATTGTACGATCCGGCAATACCTTGCGAGGCGATGGGCTTGCGAACTCAGCGTTCTCGACCTTTGATACGGTAGCTTCGTCGATCCCGACTAAAATGTTATTCGGAGATAGGTCTACCTTAAACATCAGCCAAAGTACTCAATAGTAGAAGATAAGACCGAACCCGTATGTACGACTCCTGCTTGATGCATGAAATCCAAGGCAGTTACGATCACAAACAAGAACTTTTGCAAGAGAGTCTTCTCCAAGGCCCTCTCGTCGAAAAGATCCCGTAAGGTCCCCAAAGTGTTGCCTAGAGCCGGAAAGACAATGCATTGATGAGAACCATGCGGTCCATCGACATGGAAACTCTCCAGCGCCACACGCAAGTGCCGTTTACCAGGATGGTGCTCAGCATCGATAGACTTGAAGTGATTTGAGATCACCACCTCTTGATCTTGGTCGTTGCCGGAGATGCAGACTTGAGTGTCCGTAATGCACTCTCCCTAGGAAGCAGTCAACATCAAGATACGAAGAAACATCACAAGAGCTCACTCAACTGGAGATCGCGACAAAGCCAAACCGTAGAAGCCGTGCCAAAGCCTAGCTTTGCAACGACTTGATACCTCGACTTGAATACCTCGCCGAGACACACAGGGTAGTACGTGTCAGCTTGATAGCCGATCAGAATCTCCTCCTCGAATCTATCGTCTACTGGGAGGAGGCGAAAACCGTCAGTCGGAAAGGTTCGAGGTCGAACTTTCCAGCTGCTCGTGGAGGATGTCGTAGTCCGCCGACCAGTCACTGAGATTCGATGATGATAAAACAAACGCAATGATAGAGATACTGTCCAGACTATCCACAAAGATCTAGTCAATTGCGTCGCGGTAGATGATTAATCATATCTTGAAAGCCATTGAAATTCTGGTTATCGAGGAAGTCGTGAGATTTGGAGACTGAATACTTCCCAGTCCGATAAAAAACAAAAATGGCAGGAGGGAGCAACGATATACACAAGATCATACCAGAGTCTCTTTCACTACAAAGCAGTCGATAACCCGAATATGTGGATAGAATGTTGTTATGCAGACCTTAGCTCCGAAACCATTTAACCGCTGCAGTGAAGGAGGCTCAGGAGCAGCGGCATGGTTCCGCTCATCGTCATCCGCCCTAAACAACCGACACCTTCACTTTCACAATACCGACCTCAACCATTCGTAATCGACAACTACCGCACAAAATGTCCAGCAAAGCAGCATTGGTCGTTCCGGCCTTGAGGAGACACACCTCGACCGTCATCGTCGCCCACGGCCTTGGAGACAGGTGAAGCGCTCCCGCATCCGTATTGTCGCAAAGACACCAAAAGTGTTAACTCTCTATCAGCGGCGCAGGATGGTAAGCGCAAAACACCGCACACGCAAGCAATCGAACAACAACACTAAGACGCCATTCCTCCCTCAAGGTCCTTCCTCGCCGAACAATGGCGCGCCGGCAACAAGTTCCCCGAGACCAAATTCGTCTTCCCCAACGCACCTAGCATTCCCATCACGGTCAACATGGGCATGCGCATGCCCGGATGGTACGACATCGCCGACTTTGGCGACTTGGCGAACCGCAGCGAGGACGAGGCGGGCGTGCTGCGCTCGCAGAAAGTCTTCCACACACTCATCCAAGACGAGATCGACGCGGGCATCCCGACGGAGCGCATCGTGCTGGGCGGCTTCAGCCAGGGCGGCGCCATGAGCCTGATGGCCGGCATCACCTGCCCGACGAAGCTGGGCGGCATCTTCGGCCTGTCGTGCTACCTGCTGCTCAAGGACAAGGTCAAGGACATGGTGCCGGCCGAGTCGCCAAACAAAGACACGCCGATCTTCATGGGCCACGGAGACGCCGATCCGATCGTGAGGTACGCCTGGGGCCAGATGACGGCCGAAAAGCTGCGCGAGTGGGGCTGGAGCGTCGACTTCAACACGTACAGAAACTTGCCTCACTCGGCCGCGCCGCAGGAGATTGACGATCTCGAGGCCTACCTCAGCAAGCGCATTCCCGATTTGGGTGACAAGAAGCTCTGACTTGGTGCTGATGGGAAAGAGCCTTGGGATGCTGGAGAGGTCCGGCTGGTTCTGAGCTTGGGAGGTATGCTCATCATCTGGCTGCTGAGTGTTATGATTGAGACGATGGAGACACCACTGAGATCTGTACATGTGCAGCATATCGCTCTCCTTGAGAATTCTCCCAAATATACACGCAAAATAGCAGAACTTTCTTTTGATGATGAAATGCGATAGAAGAATACAAAACATGCCCAAAAAAACTTTTCTACAAATACACAAGCAATCAAACTCCTATATCCCCGGGTATCGAACTAAAGAAAAACAGAAATAAGAACCCCAAAAACACATCACCAAAACCACACCCACAATCCCCTCACCACAACAACCCAACACCATAACCCCCCATCAAATCCTAATAACAACCCGAACCCCCAAACCCCTCGCCTCCCTCACACAACAAGCCAAACAACTCCTCCCCACATTCCCCACAACCGCATTCTCACCGACCTTCGCACACCAAGCCCTAGCCAAAAGCTCCAAATCCGCACTCCCACGACAGTCAAGAACGGCGACCTCCTCATCCTCCTCCCCGCCCTCGCAAGCCGCGGCCTCGACCTTCTCGTCCGGCAGGGACAGGGCGCGCGAGCGCGCTTCCTCTGCCGCGCCAGCGGAGAGGAGAGTCGCGACAGGCAGCGTCATGTAACGATACGAAGTGTGCAGCGGGTGGGCGGGCGGTGGGGATTTGTCGAGCGTGGAGGTTGTTTGGAGGGAGAGCGCGGGGTGGAGGTCGGAGGGCGAGGAGGCCAGGCTGTCACCTGCTGTTACTGGAGAGGTTGGGGGGAGAGGATAGCAAGGGTAGGAGGAGATGAAGTGCACGTCGTAGGTTAGGGGGACGGAGAGGAGGGGGAGTTTTGGGTTGATGGGGCTGGAGAAGGTAAGGTGTGCGGTCGTTTTGTGAGATGATGAGGCTGTGGATGTGGACGTGGATGAGGACGAGTCTGGACTGGTGAAGGAGAGTCCGTGGCTGAGGACTTCGTTGCCCATCACCGGCGGACTGTCGATCGGGGTCGTGAAGTGAGCGGCTCGCAGTTGGCTGGCGTCTGCATTGTGGAAGGGATCGGAAGTCTTCGCAAGAGCACCACGGTTCTTGATGCGAGGTTGGGCGGAGGGGTATGGGTAGTCAGTGATCTTTGCGTTTATCCAGCCATCCGGCCGGTCGACGGGTGCACCGGGCACTGAGATCCAGCCCATGCATTCAACAGCACCCGAAGTCGCGGCCAAAACCCTGCCGACGGCCGAAGTCTTGCTCCAGAATGTACGGCCCTGATAGACAAAGCCACCGTAAAGATCTGCGCTATCGCCCAGGACGTCGATGGCTTGCGGGCTGTTCTCTAGCAGCGTACTGATGAGGAAATGACTCGCCGATTCACCTGGCAGCACGAGACCTGAAAGCCAGGATCGAGAAAGCCAGCCTCCAACACTAAAACCATCAGACTCGTTCGAAGCAGGACGCAACTGAATACTTTGCGTGGTGGACATCCGGCTGAAACCTGGACGATTCTGCTGTGAACGAGCCGCCGCGCCGAAGTAGCTTGTCCTTGTCCCAGGAGTGCTGTCCGCATTGAACAAACGCGGACTGTTGAGCGGCGTGGCGTATATGCTTACCATACTGACAGGTCTTTCATTGCCATCAGGATCCAGAGCTGGGCGTAATTGCGCATGTACATCATTCGTGTGTGGCCAGTCTAACGCGCCGGCGAATGCCAGTAGACCAGCAATCTGTCTATCTTCGTTCCTCGGCCGGAGAACCGGTTTTGTTTGTTGATCTTGTGGATCATTTCCGAAGCGAAGAACGAAATAGCGCTGAAAAAGCTGTTCCTAAGACCAGACTCCGTATCCTTTCCGCTCGGAAGAGCGGATATGCTTAAGTTCGTGAGAAATCTCTCCGCGAGTAAGAGGTCCCACTTCACTTTCGAGCTCCTGTCATCGCTCGCAGACCTACTCGTCGAAGCCATGCCCCTGTCTTTCAAGGCTCCCAACAGCCTCAAGCGTACCAAAAGCTCCGCAGCCAGTGTCACTTGAAGAAGGAATACATCTCTCTCGGTCAGATGGCCAGCATCTTCGTCGCCTTGGAAGTCGACGTCAACATCAGCCCACAGAGCTGGCCGACTCTTATGCGCCATTCAACGACGCTGAAGTTATGCCATAAACCTTGGGTATGTAAAAGCCTCGATAAAGCGTCAATTTGCGCCTCAAGGGTACTGTCATGCTCAACCCCGTCAGGTACCACTACGGCATCCACACTGAGAAACGTGCTAGAAAGTCGCTCGCCCAGTTCGTGGATTCTGTCTTGCTCCAACAAACCATCGACGGCGTCCGGATCCGAGAGGTGCATGTAAATATTGCCAGCTTCTGTGAGGTTGTCCACAAGCTGTGCAAGATCGAAAGCACGAAGTCCAAGCTCTGCCGGATTCGAAACCAGCAGATGACGCTTCTCAAACATCTCTGCCTCGTCGGGCGCTGTCAGACTATCGGCAATGGGGAGTTGAAGGAAATATTCGAACCCAACAGTGCCCGGCTCCACTCCAATCGCGCTCAGCATATTCGGCACTTCCAAGATGGTATCACCAGCTCCAGTCTTTTTGCCCTCAATCCTGAGATGGCTGGTGAAAGGAATCTCATCGCTCTCGCGAATCCGGTGTTCACCTAGTGTGCTAGCAGAGAAGGATTCATGATCAAATTGCTTGTAGTCCGGCACATAGTCTGGAGGCAAACCGGTGCTTCCGCCATGGAAAACGACCTGAGATTTATACCCTCTGCGACCATCACTGACGCTGAAGCACGGCGCTCCTTCAAACATGACGAAGATTTCTTCCTCCGAAAGTGACCGGTTGGACTCGTGGTTCCCGGCGGCGAGCGCAAAGGGCGGTGGCGCATTCGAAGCGGACGCATTACGCGAGTCGGCTCGTACCTGCTGCTGGACGAAGAAGTTGTCCGAGGCCTTTTTCTTTTCTTGCTCTTTGGAAGGGCCCAAGATGCGGTCGAGAATGTTGTCGCTCACGGTATACGAGCTTTCGCTGCGTCGGTGTTTCGTCTACGAGGAGTGTTAGAGAAGCTTAAACAAGTGTCGCGTGCATCTTATTCAATCACAATCCACACTTACAGATTTATTCCGGTGAGCTGTCATGCGAGTGAGGATGTTCTCGCCTTCGTCGTCATCTTTGCGTCCGCTGCCTTTATGCTTGAACAAGTCGATGACGGTCTTGCGCCTCGAAGCTTTCGGCGATGAGACGACGCTGTCGTGCATGTCTCCATCTTCAGGCGGAACATTTTCTTTGGATTCCTGAGCAGGCTGTCTATTCCGTTTCATGAAAGGTAATCGGACGGGCAGACCGCCATCGTCGTCAGCCGTGCTACGGCGTCCAAATCGCATCCTGTTGATGAAGCCGGGCCTCCAAGTAAAAGGCAGAACTTGGGGTAAGAGACGAAGAAGAAAGAGAGGACAGTAGAAAGGAAGAACAGAAACGGTGTACAACAAACCAACCGGGTGCTCGACCCCTCTTACTCGCAGGCAAAGCAAAACGCACGCATGGCCAGAATGCAGCCACCACATCAGCCTCGATCACGGCTGATGTACAAGTACCAGCGGCCCATCTCTCATGATCAGGTGTGTGGAAAGAAAGCGGCAGCGGCAGACGTGCGTCTCTGGCGCTCGCGCCGCGCCCCCTCTCCTTGGGGTTACCCCAAGGTAAATGCGCTGGAGATTTATAAAGGAAACCACCGGGCAGCCCGCGCGTCCAACGGCCGGCGATTCGTTGTGCGACACAAGCACGGAACCACGGTGGTTTGCGAGCGGTACCAGACGAGATTGGATGTTATTTGGCCCTGACGTCCTAGACGTCTAGACCTGAGCCGGCA
>MSJI02000170.1:0-30475 GCA_001931905.2 Cladosporium sp. IMV 00045
TTTCTCAAGCAGTTTGCAAAGGAGCACCAGGTGAGCGAGCCGCAAGCGACCAGCGGAGAAGTGCTAACCACGACTTAGATGATGATCATCGCATCTGTCCACCAACCGTCGAGCTCGACTTTTATGATGTGTGACCGACTCCTCCTCCTTTGCAAGGGTCATGCAGTCTACAACGGACCTGTTCACGCCGTGTCTGGCCACTTTGAGAGTTCCGGCTTCCCCATTCCTCCAAACGTGAACACTGCGGATTTCGCTCTCGACTTTGTCAACACGGACTTTGCGCGGAACAGCGAAGAAGCCGAGCACAAACTCGAACAGGCGGCCTCCACGTGGTACTCTTCGGAACAGAAAAAGCTGACCGAGGAGGAAATGGACAATGAGCTCGTGCACGGCAACATGGGCATCGAGGGTAGGTCTGTCTACAAGGAGGGACCGCGACCGCCCTTCGCTAAGTCGGTGATCACCCTCATGCACAGGAGCTGTCTGAAATCCCGTCGTGACATCGTCGTGTACGGCATTCGCGTCGGGATGTACGTTTGCTTGGCCCTGTTGATGGGAACGGTGTGGCTGCGCTTGGAACCGACGCAGGATAACATACCCGCCTTTGTCAGCGCAATCTTCTTCGGGGGTGCCTTCATGTCCTCCATGGCCGTGGCCTACATCCCCGCCTTTCTCGAGGACTACAACACTTTCAGACTGGAGAACTCCAACGGCCTGTACGGCCCGGCTGCTTTCTTGATCGCCAACTTCCTGACGGGTATTCCTTTCCTTTTCTGCATCACCCTTGCTTTTTCCTTGCTGGATTATTGGCTCACAAACTTCCGGCCCGCCGCCGACGGCTTCTTCACGTGGGTGATGTGGCTTTTTCTCGACCTGATCGCCGCAGAGTCGCTGGTGGTGCTGGTGTCTTCCCTCGTGCCGGTGTTTGTCGTTGCGCTTGCCGGTTCCGCCTTCATCAATGGCTTGTGGATGTGCGTCGGAGGCTCTCTGCGGCCCGTCCATGGACTCAACCCATTTTGGCGTTACCTCTTTCACTACATCGATTATCAGACTTACGTCTTCCAAGGCATGATGCGCAACGAGTTCGACCGAAGGGTTTACTCGTGTGGTCGAAACTTGGAGGGCCAATGCAATTGCGACTACGATACTGCGCTGAGGAGCAAGTGCCTGATCAAGGGTGATGCAGTTCCATCCGGCTATGGCCTGTCGACCATTTTTTTTTTTTTTTTTTTGAAATCATATTGTATGCAAGCTATCGAGCTTATGACAACCCCTAGCTAATTACTAGAAGACTTCTCGTTCCCCAATGTGCTCTTGCCTCGTCTTATCTCTTGTGCTCCTGCTCGCTGTCCCGACTCTATCTAGCCGCCACGGCTTTCGGGCTCGATGCCCTCCTGCTGTCCAATCCTCCTGATTTGTTGCACCTTCATCCATCGTCTCGCTCCACTTCCTCTCCAGTCGTCCCCTCGCTCCCATCAAGTCGGTCCATGCCCCATTCATCGATGGCTTTTGCTTCTCTGCCTTCCTTTCTCTTTCCCACCGCAGTGTGTTCGAGGAATCGTAACACTGCTTCCGCTGCGCTTTCGCAAAAAAGTAGCTGAAGGTCTGATGTGTCTCTCCGCGCAGAGATCTTGATCTTCTTTTGATGCATGTCCCTCAGCATCACATCACGCTCTCTCCTCCACTTCCGACATTCCATCAGTAGGTGGATGACAGTCTGTCTGCTGCTGTTACACCACCAGCAACGCGCATCTTGTGCCTGCTTGGTCCTGAGCAGGTACTCGCCGGTTATGGCATGGCCCGACTTGAGCTGCAGGTATCTTGCCGTCACTGACTTCTTGCCGTCATTGACGGATTTGCTGATCTTCGATGCACACTTCCACCTCGCTTTATTCGACTGCGTCACATATGACAGCGACGCCGATCGCATCGCCTTCGGTTGCTGCGTCGCTGCAAGCCTCGCTGCAGCTCTCACGGATTCCATGCGTTCTACGCTCTCACCTGTGGGTAGGTGTGACAATATCACTTGGTCACCCCGTTCTTGGATGTGTCTAATCTGGTTTTTGATGTCTCGGATCAACGGCATAGCCCAGTAGCCTGCTTTGCCAATAGCAGATAGGGCTTGGTGTGAGTCCGATACTATCTCGGCGCACCGTGTTGCTGTTTCTGGCAGTGAAAACCGGAACACATGAACAGCCATGCGGATTGCGTAGAGATCGGCGTCAAGCATCGTGAGGTATCTGCCGAGCGAGTCCGCCTTCGCCTTTTCTCTGTTTCCTGCCAGCCAGCCGATGGCCGCTCCAAAGCTGGTGTCCTTGGCTGCACATACGAACATGGACATCTTGTCGGGGCCGGAGCTATTTTCCTCTGATACAGCTTGCGGCCGTCCGCCAATGTTGATTGCAATGGCCATACTCAGTGTATCCGATTTTTTAAGCAGGTCGAATCCGTGTTCAGTATCGTAGGTGACGTGTCTTGACACCTGTTGGGCCAGTCTGCTTCCAAAAAGCCGATGTGCTTTGTCCGGCCTGGTCCAGCCCACACTTGACGGTTGCCCAGTGGCTCCCTCGTGCCGGTACAGCTCGCCGAAGCGGAAGTTTGCAGGCAAGAGCTGGTGCGTTGGATGGTCTCGGGCTGCGGCGAGCGCGCGTGTCGCAAATCGTGTTTGTCTCTGGTCCAAAAGGTCACCGGCATACGGCAGGCATGCGGACTCCAGTAGAAAGGTTATCGGTGTAGATTTCAGCAGCCCTGTGATAGCTCTCGCTTGGCTGTTCAACAACAACTGCAGTCTTCGCTCTAGATCCTTCTGGCCTCTCCACCATACTTCTGCCCCGAAGAGCGCAACGGAGCTGACGGCAGCAATGACTACGCGCCTCATGAGGCTGATCGATAGGCCGCCGTTTCGTCTGCTGAGGGTTGCCACGGCTTGTAGTGTACCCTTGGCGCTGGTGATCCGCTTCTCAAAGTGCGTCTTGAAAGTCAGCTTCGAGTCGAGCCAGAAGCCAAGCCACTTGGTCGCTCCCTGGTTGATTGGGCACGCATGCTCGCCGATCCGGACAATCGCTTGCTTTGCAGCCTGGAGAACCGTGCGCTTCTTGCTGAAAATCAAGACCTCCGTCTTGCTCACCTCGAACTCGACCTTGTTGGCAGCGCCCCATTCTATTGCATGTCCGGCGATGCTTTCTAGTTCTTGTGTGCCTCCCTCCAGGGTGTCACATTGTAGCAGCAAGCCAATGTCGTCCACGAATGAAAGCGAGTGCAGCTTGGGGTGTCTTGTCTCGAGCCAATGAAACATGGCGCTGACTGAGAGTATGAACAGCACAGGCGAGACCGGCGAGCCTTGCGGCAGGCCTGCTTGTATGCCATATGTCTCTCCCATTCTGCCGTCGATGACTAGCAAAGCTCTTCGGTCTGACATGAAGGACTCAACCCAGCGGATGATGTTGCCAGCTATGCCGACCTCGACCATTCGCCGGAGCAGCTGGTGCTTGTTGACCCGGTCATAGGCGCCTTTCACGTCCAGCAGCAGCGCGAGCACCACTTGCTTCCGCTCCCAGGCAGTCTCGACCCTCGCCACAAGCTGAGAAACCGCGTCTGCGGTGCCTCGAGCCTGGCGGGAACCGAACTGTCCGCAATGGAAGATCTCGTTCGTCTCACAAAATGACGCAATCAGCGTCGCCACCACTCTCTCCACGACTTTGCCGAGGCAGCTGAGCAGGCTGATGACACGATATGCCTTGGCAACCGTGTAGGTCGGCTTACCTGCTACGTCGGCAAGGCACATAGCGTTGCGGATGGTAAGCTCATCGAAGCCTTCCTCTTTTCCATAGCGCACGAGACGCCTCAAGTATCCGTCCATCTGCCGGCCCCGAAGAAGGCAAAGATGCGCCAGTCTTTCGTGTGGAGGTTCTAAAATCTTTGCCACGACTAAACAAACCTTTTATTCCACTCCTGGGGGCTTTGCACCGGTTGCGGTCGGATGGTGCGTATGGTGGGGTAGCTGAAGTCCATAGCTGCACTGCTTCAAGTTCGCGCGAGCGCTACCCGCGCCGACCGGTGAAGCTCAGCTCAGCTTATTGGGGAGAAGCATGATCTAACCAAAAGTGTGGAGCGAAAGGGAAAAGATTCAGTGTAGGATTGTACCATGTCACATGGGAAAAGCCTGCTGTGCTCATTTTTCGTCAGAGTCACCACAAATGAGCAGATCTCGGTCATTACTGCTACAATAGATTGGGATCTAGTTATCATGGTAGTGAGCAATCAAGAGCACTTCAAGTATCCGGTCTTGAGCCACAACGACAGTATCCGAACGCTTACTTTGGCCCAATCGGACGATGATAGCGCGATAAGGGCTCATTTGTCTTGTGCCAGATTGCGCGACAGACCCGTCTATACTGCGTTATCCTACGTATGGGGCGAAGCTTCTCCTGATCATCCTGAATTGGTGGTCAATGGCCAGCCATGCAAAGTGACGAAATCACTACATGCGGCTATCGGCTATTTCACATCTTCGGAGAACGACTTCAATCTTTGGATAGATCAGATCTCGATCAACCAGGAAGATGACGCGGAAAAAACTCAGCAAGTACAAGTGATGTCGAGTATCTTCTCACAGGCTCGAGTCGTGATCGGGTGGCTCGGTCTTCCAGCCAGAAGCGACCAGTTTGCGTTCAATCTCTTCCGCATTTTAGGATCTTCCACGAGTGACTCTGTGTCTGGATCTGACTCGGTGGGGAGTTTCGATGAAGAGTCAGCTACTGCTCAGGCGATGCGTGAGTTGTCCGAAGCTGGTCTAATCGAAGACATGGAATACCTATTCCATCCCAACTCCGTTGTTGGTCGAGCAGCCGTCGCTCTATGTCAGCGGCCATGGTTCCGGAGGATTTGGATCGTGCAAGAAGCCGCGCTGGCACAAGTACTCGAGATACGGTGCGGTGCTTTATCGATCTCATCGCAACAATTCTTCGCTGGTGTTGAAGCTTTGTGCTCAACCGTCTCTGATCCGCCCATGGAATCTTTGCACAGCCAGTACCACAATGCTCATAGATTGGGGCGGTTGATGCAGCAAGTCCAATCGCGAGAAAACCAATCGTTCCCTTCTTTGGCACATCGCTTGAGTATCTGGGATTGTAAGAAGGAAGAAGATCGTCTGAATGCCTTGTATGGCATCGTCTTCCGCTACGATGGGTTAACACCATGGTTCCAGCCTTCTTACGAGATGAGCGTGCCAGATCTTTACAAGAAATTCGCTATCGACTACATTGCTGCTACTCGACGCCTGCATATTCTTCATTTTGCTGGCTGTGCAGACAGCGGTTGCCTTGGATTTCGCAAGGTCAATGGAGCTATCGCCATACAAGTTTCCGCGAGCAGCGCCGGAATGCCCTCTTGGACTCCTGACTGGCGAATAAGATTACGCCCACTGGCTTTGACAGCCTTTTATGGAGAGCAGGATCATCGTGTTTCAACATCAGTACCAGCGATTTCAGATTTCGCGATCGACAACTCCCACAGGATACTCCGTGTTCATGCTCAATTGATGGACCGAATTGCATATTGTGGGCTACCATATTGTGAATCAGTGTGCAGGAGCTTTGGGAAGAACGCATATCAGATTTTCTGTCACTGGTATACTTTGGCTGACACAATCGTGGGAACTACAGATATCGCAGCGAAGTTCGCCAGTACTTACACAATGGACTGTAGAGTCGATGGCATTGAGAGGGACTACTAGAAGATATGAGTCCACGAACTACCGACGTTGTTCTATCATTGGGCAGCTAGAAATTTCCCTACGGTCGATGAAGTCACTCAAGACGATTCCACTGACGGGCTTGAGGAATCGACACGGTTCGGCAATCTCGCCGAAGAACTTTGCCGCAACAGAACTTTCTTTGTCACGGAAGCTGGGCGCCTAGGTTTGGGAAATGTTGGTGTACGGCCAGGTGGATTGGTTTACCTGATACAGGGACTCGGGGCTCCAAGCATCGTTGATGATGAATCCAGCGAGAGCATTTTTCGGGGAATATGTTACGTGAATGGGCTCATGGATGTAGATTCAATTCCTATTGATGATAGCGTGTGTGTTGCTTTAGTTTAGGAAAAGCACGTGTTCTACAATACTGACCGCTTTTTAACTCTGCTCTTTCTCATCCATCCCCGCCTCGATTGATCGATCGACGTCGTCTTGCCTCTGCTTATAAAGGATGAACACCACTAGAGCTTTGGCACGGCGAGCGTGCAAGATTTGTGGAGATATGAATCCACGAACGGCATATCGCTCCTCTGCGATCGACTCGCTTTGTCCTTCGAAAAATCGAGCGATCTGTTGCTTCGTCGTGGGCGAGTTGCGGATGCCAAAGTCAGTAGTGGATGAATCCTCATGACTTGCATTAGACTGGGACATCATGACGTCAGCATCACCATCCGGGTTGCCGTTCTGGAACGAAGAAACAAAGATGTTCCAGGGACTTCATTATTCATCTGATTCGAATGCAGCTCTTTGGGGTGGATTGCCGCTTTTCGGCCCTAATTCCGTGTTGATAGGAAAGTCAATCTTGCTTGATTTCCTGGACTTCGGGACCTGGTCAGAATCAGGAACACCCTGTAGACACGATCTTAGGAAGCCCGGCGGCCTCAACGTAGTCTTCTCTGAGGCAACACCGCCAATTTTCGGCGAGTTGCTTGTGACAAGCGAATTCGAACGTACTCGCGCCTCGCCAATCGATTCAGATGCGCGGCGTTTTCGTGACGCCTTCATTTCTCCCAAGGCCTTAGCAAGATGACTGGTGCCTGTCGGTTTGTTCGGCGCACGTCCCAGTGTGAATATGAATTCGTGCCATTCCGTTGAGGCCCAGTAGTAAACCTCAAGCAATGCTGGCTGTAGAGAGTCAGTGAAGGCGGAATCAATGCCGTATGTAGTGCCGCGCTGGACTGGCCGATGTCCGCTTTGCCAAGCGTATGCAATCTCGATGGCTGCATCAGCGCTTTTGTCGTCGTTCCGGTCGAAAGGACAACTGATATGCTTGACATGCTTCTCAGTCACTGCGATGGACAGCTGCCGATACACCTGCACGCCAAATTGGGTACCACAAACGGCAGTCGATAGCTTTTTCAGAGCCTTGGTCAATACTTCGACCTTCCAAGGCCGCTCTGGGTCATTGGAAGAGCTGAAGAGGGGCCGCGCCTTTTTGCTGCCAAAGCATTCTCGATTAAGCATGTCGACAAAAGGACGAATGTACACTAGATATTTGAGAACCAAGTCCGATTCTCTACGAGGAAGGTATCGTGCCACTTGGAAATCCTGGTTGGTAGAATGTCTTGCTTTCGATTGTCGAGTCACAAAGCAGATGGCACCTCGATGAGCGTAAAGCCCACGAGAGGTAGTCGGCCCATTGCAATGCTCAATGTTGAAAGGTTCGGTGGACCGCGGAGCTTGACCACCGCATAGGTACAGGATGAGCATGAGCTGGGGTAGCAATTTGTCCTCCTCTTCCAAGTAGCGATGCACGGACTTGTAATTCCAGCCTTCGCCTGCCATCAAACCATCCACAGTATCAAGGCAATCACGGGACGAAAGTTCTAGGTAGGAACGTTCCAGATTGTTGGCAGAATCCAGCATAAACGAATATCCCTGCCTCTGATTGGACATACAGTCCCGTATGTGATGCAGTTCCAACATCGGTTCCAGTCCATACATCAATCGTTCCACACTTGTCGTTGCAGAGTCAAACGCTGTCTTGCTCAACACTCGGAACTGATTCATGCTGAGTTGGCCGTCATCCCAGGACACTGTCTGAGAATCAGGGCTCCATTGGACCCTGAAACTTGGCCCATCGGAACGAGAAAGGGAACGTCCAAAGTTGCGTAGACTAAGCAGCTCCCCAAAAGGCGACTGACAGCCAAGACACATGTATCGCTCTCTGACCCGATTGAGCAGCTTCAAGCCCCCTAAACGAGGTCGCTTCTCCCATCCGACAGAGTCGTGTGCAAAGCGTAGGAGTACAGACTCCAGAAAGCAAAACCGGGCACAATAAATCAGTCCGGACAGCTTTGAAGTGTAATTGCGCGGTCTCTCAAAGGTCGAAGGATCGGCAGAGAATCCGAGCACCCCACTGAAGTAGATAAAGGATTGCCGAGCTTGGCCGACCGTCTACGAAGTTATCCTTACACAACTGGATCGAAAGCGTTCCAACAAGGTCAGCAAGCTTCTGCTTCATGGCATCGCCATCATGTATCAAGAATTCCTCAACTATCCAATGGTTAGTGAGAAGACATCAAACGATAGATAGCATAACTGACCAGGTTTTGTCGAGTGCAAACTCTGCATGAGTCCATCATCATCTTCACTGCACTCTGATTCGTCGGTGATGGAAGATTCGAAGCCATCGCTCGATTCAACACTGACTGAAGAGGCGAAAGTCTCCGGCCGCCTCTCAGCACGGAGAGGTGTCACACTCCCGTCAAGGATGCCATGATCTCTTGCCCCACTGCTCTTACGCCCCTGGCTCACATAAGACTCCTCGTCCGCCATAATTATGCTTGGGTCGTCATCCAACGCGGGATGATGATTAAGAGCATTCGGCAGAGCGATCGACTTTATCGCGTCCTCATCCGCCGACAAGACTGACCAAATCTTTTCGATGGCTTTACTCTGCTTCGTGGACAGTCTGAGTCCCAACATTCTCTCGCGAATATTATCGTCCAGGCGCCAAAGACGTAGTACGAAGTATATCATGCTTTTCCCAAGCCATCTGTAACGTTTGCGAGTGGTGGATCGCCCTGGTAGCTGAAAGGCTGCTTTGTAAGGCCGGCCCTGGACATGGCTTCTCAACCAGCAACGTATGGAGTGATCGGTGTTCCTTGCAGTATCTTCGCATCGGTCAAAGAAATGATCCGCCGCTTTACCCAAGTTCGAGAGCTTCGACTCCTCCGCGATGCTGCTTTGAGTCGGACCCCCGACATCATCTGCCAGGAGCAGAGGGAAGCCCCCCCGAGCAGGGGCACTGCCAAGACGTGAAAGCAGCTGACGGTCGACTCCAGCAAATGTTTCGAGCCATCCAGTGCGTCTTATCCAATTACTTGTCAGCACCAAATCGGAAGCCGACGAATCCTCCCCTGGCAGTCGAGTTTCTTCGTTACGGGCACGTTGAAGTTCGCGCTCGTGAAGCGCGGTCAACTTTTGTCTTCGTTGGGGTGAGGCTCGCAGTGTATCAAGGTGAGCTCCTGAGTTATTTCCCTCGTTGAGGGCGACGATCCAGTAGGGAGATCCATTCTGTGTCCAGCTCTGCAGGAACAGATCTTTCCGAAGATGGTCGCGCAGCCAGGTCTTACGACCATTTTTCTCGCCGTGAGTCCGTGCAAGGTGTCGTCGTTGGGCGAGGTCTAGGCTAGTGGAGCGATAGGTACACTGCCCGCAAGCCACACCAGGCTTCGTAGCAAGATTCGGATGTGGTGCACAGCCGTCAGGCCGTGGTTCTAGCCTGCTTGGATCCGGCAGCTGGAGCTGTTTCACAAAGGCATTCAGACCGCGACGTGCTTTCGCACTTATCTCGCGTCTTTCACTGAGATGTTTGGAAACTGCATCCGAAGGCTTGAGTGCATATTGACATTTCTTACAGATGATGACTTTCTCTTCTGTGTCAAGAACGAGACCAAGAGATGTCAATCTTTGATGGAGTTCCTGACCTGAAAGACTCTTCCAACTACGGACAGCTGGAGTCGAAGAATAATCCTCGGCCATCTGTAGGACACGCGCTGCTGAACGAGATCGCTTGTCGATGCTGTTCAAATGGAAATGATGAGATGGTGATGTTCTCGTTTGACTGGCGAGAGAGGAAGACTTTGTCACTACTGGATAAGCATTTTAGTAGTGTTGTGATATACCTTTGCAGTTGCTGAAACGCGGCACGTTTCGTAGCTGCAGCCACAACTCCAAAAGTGCACGTTCGGGGAATGCGACGCATTCCAAGTGTGCAACACGCGGCACTTTGGGTGTTTTGCGGGAATGCGACGCATTCCAGGGAAGCATAACTGCGTAGGACCACTTCTGTTCTCTTCGTATGTGATGTTAGGTATTGGTACCATGGCTATGCTACTTTGAGGATACCTCTCTTGTCAATCGTCGAGGTAGGGTAGCATGCGAGCCAAAATGGTAGCGAAGCTAACTTCGCGGATTTCGTCTCGCGTAGCGGCTTCTACAGCGTGAAGCTCTGCGTCGGTCGGGCGTCTAGCCACGTCAGGGGGAAAGGGAATATGCACCCGTCAATTGTCCTCCTCTCTGCCGTCCTCCATACCCTGGACTGGCGCAAGTATCCCCGGCTCACTACTGCGTTTGACGAACGCTAGTTCCATCTTGAGAGAGGACGAGGGAGTGAAGCCTAAGCCCTGGAGCTGAAGAGTGCGTACCGCGTGCTGGCCAAGAAGTAGGTCGATATCATAGGTACCACAGGATGGGTATGTAACGAGTGGGGACATAGACTCGATACCGTTCTTCAGCTTCGTAGCGATGGTAGTGATTTCGCGGTAGGAGTCGTGGAACGTAACGGGGATCGGAGCCTATGGTATTGGTTAGCTTCAATAGTAAGCAAGAGAATCTCCATTTGAGGCGTACCAAAGTGCGTCCTTGGTCTTCTGGGTAGGTTGGAGAAGATGTAATCTCTAGACAAGCCATGCCATTGTTGACATTGCTTGTTGAGACCTTGCATTCGATGAACATGGTAGCGACCACGGATGTTCAGTATGCAGTTCGCCGATTACTGAAAAGTAGAGTAAGGTTTGTTGGTAGGTAGTAGTGGTAGAAGGAAGGATTGTTGGTTGGTGATGGTGATAGAAGGAAGGGTTGGTGGTTGGTGTTGGTAGTGGGGAAGAGAGGTTATAAGCGATTGATAAACATTTATACCTCACGTGAAAGCGCACAGGCCACTGTCAGTGAGAGCACGTGTTGTAGTCATGTGCTATGCTCATGAGCATCATCTATTCCACACTCTCAAGTAAGTCTCCTCGCGTCGAGTCTTCATATGTAGCGTGATCTAGGCGAGATTAGCTATTGGCAGGCCTCGACGATGAGGCAGGTTGAAGCCGAGGAGTATGTAGGATTGCGGGAACTGCGGCCAGCGCCGTACGGGAGACAGGGGGAGAGAGGAACTTCAAAATGCGAGGAAAAGTATTGACAGAGAGTGGCAGAGATGCGTGGAATTGAAGCATGGTGCGCTCACAAAAGCTATGCGGAGTAGCATGATTGAGCGCTCGGACAGTGTTTTGGGAGCAGAGAAGGGGAAAGTGGAGGACGAAGAAGAAACCACGAAGCTCATCCAAGAGACAACTATCCCGCACGCGGAGAAATGGGCGAAGGAAAGCGGCGTCACGGTCAAAGGCGACAAGACCAGCCTCATTCATTTCACAAAGAAGCCGAGATCTGCCGACCCGGAGCCGGTGTGGTTTGACGGCAACAGGATCTACCCGCAGGGAGCGGTGAAGGTACTGGGATTGACCCTCGACGAGAGACTGGGGATGAACGAACACATCGTCAGAGTCACCCAGAAAGCCACTCGGGCGTGCCTCGAATTACAGGCGATAAAGGGAATGAGACCTGCCAAGATGAGGCAGCTGTATCGCGCCTGCGTTACCCCGATCACAGACTACGCTGCTTCAGCGTGGTATGGGCCAGGGAAAAGAGGAGTGGTCGGGCTCACCAACGCGCTAGAAAAGGTTCAGAGACTCGGGGCAAGGATGATCCTCCGGGCATGGAAGAGGATAGCCCTACCGATTCTAGAGGTGGAAGCGTGCCATGAACCAGTGGTGGTCCGCCTCCAGCGTAAAACGGCAAACCACGCGATGATGGCTATGTCGTTGCCGGTCGACAACCCTGTTAGGAAAGCAATATCGCACACGCTGAATATAGTCAAGCGCCCGTCTCCGCTAGACCGGAATATCGCAATGCATAAGGCAAGCCTCAAACCCAAAGGAGCTATCCTACCGCTACCGAACCCAGCTTGGAATATGCCTCCGTGGGTAGAACAGGGCTGGAGAGTGACCATCAAGGATCGAGAAGAGGCAGTTCGAGCAACTGGGCGCGTCGCGGCTTCGCGCACAATGGGGATCTACACGGACGCCTCAAATGGGGAACGTTTGGTAGGGGCTGCAGTTGTGACGAGGCTGGGATCTCGGACGAAAGTGGTACGTAAAGAGGCTATAAGGTGGACAAGCACGTGTTCCATCCTAGCTGCAGAACGCGCAGCGATTGCTATGGCACTGAAATTTGCGAGGACCTGTAGACAGGAACCAGGTCACAGTGTTCTCAGACAGCCAAGAGGCCCTACGGGCTATCCAGAGCGGAAGCACAAAAGGGTCGAAGAGGAAGATCCTACTGTGAATCATGGAAGGCATTGCAGAACTGGACCGGATCCAGACTGACGTCTGGTTCAAATGGGTCCCGGCACACGAAGGCATCGTAGGAAATGAAGAAGCTGACGAGGCAGCCAAAGAGGCATCGAGTCAACCTGGAGAACCCACGGCGCCAGCATGCGAGAGGGTGAGGGAAGCCGAGAGGGTGGTCCAGCTGATGAATCGGGACAGGAGTGAAAATCCGACCCCGTTCGATGCGACAAAGCTAGCAGGCCAGTATACGTGGAGGATGGACCAGGCTCTACCGGGCAAACGCACGCTTAAGCTATACGCGTCGCTGACTTCGGATCCAGCAGCGATCCTTATGTGCCCAACATCGTTTGCAAGCTAAGCTGGCGAAACCGTTCTAAAACCTAGTCTTCATATTTCGTTTCCAGACAAAGACACAGACTTGATGTCAAGCTTTGTCACGGCAATTCTGCGTCACACACGATGGTCTGGAATAAGCAAAACCTGTATGCTCCATGACTTGACAGCCTGCCCTTCACGATCATGCTGAGTCATTGACCGTCGCTGTCTGTACTTCTCCCCTGTCGTATTCGTTCTCACCTTTGCTGGCATTACCATTATCCACCACTTCGGAGTGAGCCATGCTCTCCTCATCAGTTCTGGACGGCGTCCCACTGTCGAGTCTTCTCCGCCTTTCCCATACGTCGAACAGCGCTGCGCAGCGTCTTCTTCATTGGATGCCCATTTGTACACTCTAAGTAATGCCGGTTGCAGGAATCAGGGAATGCGGCATCGATGCCGTAAGATGTACCTCGCTGCAGTGGGCGATGCCCGCTTTGCCAAGCGAATGCAACTTCAAGCTGGGCACTCCGTGACTTGTCGTCGTGTCGATTGAACGGGGAGCTCAGGTGAGCCAACTGCTTCTCGGTGACGGCGACGTCACGTGTCAGTCTCTTGAGGGCGCTTGTAAGTCTAGTGGCGCGCCAGGCTTTTGCGGGGTCTTCTAGACTGCAAAAAAGCAGTTTTCGCACTCTTTCCAAGCCGAACGAGGACCGATGGATCATCGCCATCAGGGGCCGAATGTAGACAAGGTACGTAGCCACCGCAAGTGAATCGCTCTCGGGAAGATATCGGGCGGCCTGGAACTCTTGGTTGGCCGATCTTCTGGCCTTCGAGTGTCGGTTCACGTACATCATCGACCCTTGATGGACATTAATTCCGCGCGAAGTCGACGCCCCATTCTCGCACCTCAGGCTGAAGAATTCAGTCGTCCGTGATGCTTGCCCACCGCGAAGGTACATCATCAGCATTATTTGCTCAAGTAAGATCTCCTCTTTCTTCAAGAATTGCCGGACCGAGCGCGAGTTCCACCCATGGTGGTTCATCAAAAGATGCTCCAGAAGAGCACAAATGTCGCTGGAGAGATCCAGATAGGATGAACTTAACTCGTTCTTCGGGTCTTGAATAAACGAGTATCCATGCTTGTGTTCGGAGATCCTGTCTCGAAGCAAGCTTAGATTCAACCTCGGGCGAAAGCTTCCCATGATGACGCTAATGCTATCTTGGACCATGCTCAGCGCGAGATGTCCGAGGGCGCAGAATTCCGTCATTGTCAAACTGCCATTTTCCCACTGGATGCTACCGCCGTCATCAGCCTAGTCGACTCGAAAAGCGGGACCGTCTGTACGTGCTAGCACTCTGCCATATGCGCGAAGACTGAGCAGTTCACTGACCGGTGCGGGGCTACCCAGGCAGAGGTACTTTTCTCGCATCTCGTTGAGATTCTTATCCTGTCCAAGACTAGGCCGAGGTCCCCATCCAAGGCTCGCGTGGGGGCTTCGGGGGAGGCTAGCTTCCAGCAGACAAAGACGTGCACTGTGCAAGATTGCTGAAAGCTTTGACGTGTAATTCTTCGGATGTTCGAATGACACGCCATCTTGGGCAATTCCAAGAACGCCTGCGAGATATACCATGATCGTGGAGCCGGCTTTTCCATCACGGTATGGCTCGGTGCAGATGTAGGTGCAAAGTTTGGCGACAGAATCTTGCAACAGACTTGCGGACGGTTCCACGTCTACAGCTTTCGTGGTTTGCTGTCTGCGACCACCACAACGCCGTTCCGGCACCTCTTCATCGTCAGTGTACACTCTCGGACATGACCGAGTACTCAATTGGTCTGGTACGGAGGCGGTGTCTGTACCTCATCGTGTTCGTCCTCAGACCTTTCGCTGTCGGTCACATCTTCACCGTGTAGTTGCTGTCTCCATCGTCGGGATCATGGGAAGCCCTCATCAGGGCGCCCGTTACTCTATGGTCTGGCGACGCCGGTATAGCTGTCCAAAGACTTCGGATCATGCGCCAGGCATCTGCGGAGAATGGCAGGTTCAAGATGTCGCTGTGTCTATCTTGCACTCGGATAAGATGGGCACGGATGCAAAAGAATGCAATCCTCTTCCAAAGCATGCGATACCGCTTCTTTGTTGCTTCCCTACCAGGCAGCTCAAATGGTGCTTTGTATACTTTCCCATGATGTTGGCTTCGGAGCCAACACAAAAGCGAATGATCCGTATGGTTAACGGTGTCTTCACATCTGTCGAGGAACCGGTCGATGGCCATGCTGATCGTGTGGAGCTTACGCTCGATTGAGACTTCACTCACAATTTCCTTGTCGCCCAGGGCACCCAGAACGACCTGCTCTCCGTGCGTCATCATTGGAGACTGTATCATCTTGAGGAGAAGAGGCAGGTTTGTGCTTGAGAACATATGTGCCCAACATGTACGCCTCATCCAGTTGCTGGAAAGCATGGGGTCGTGAGCGGTCCCTTCTCGAAGAAACCGATGGCTTTGAGCAACACGGTCAGCTTCCGCTAGGCATATCTCTAACAGCTTTCGCTTTTTTCGTGGAGACTGTTGCACAAGCTCTGCGCTCTTGTCGCTCGGTGTACCAACAACCCAGAATTCCCGCTTGCCATTCTGAGTCCAACTCTGCAGAGTGACTTGTGACCAATATCGGTCATTCAATGTACTTTTGCAAGAAAGCTGCAACCCGTGCTCCTGAGAAAGGTGACGTTTGAGCAGATTTCGACTCGTGGTATGGTATTCGCATTGTAGGCATCCGACGCCACTTTGTACGAGGAGGTGAGGGTGTGCCGAGTGGCCGTCGGGGCGCTTGGGCACAGAATTAGGGTCTGGTAAGGTCAAGCCTCGAACAAATGCATTCAACCCGGAACGTTCCTTTGCGGGCATGCTGTGCTTTTCCCACAGATACTTCGAAACAGTCTCGCCCGATGATTGCTAAGCATACTTGCAGTTGATACAGATGAGCACGTCGTCCGACTCGCACAGGACAAGACCCATGCCACGGAGCCAACGGCTCACTCCACTCTCCGAAAGGTCAGACCAAGCATCAAGAGGCTGAGGTTGTGGCATCGTGTATCGCTATCATAACTTGACTGAAGCTAGTTTGTGGCGGTGAGATTTCGCATTGTGGGAGATGCGTCGCGCTGTCTGCAAGCACTTGACTCGCGATGCATTCATGCTGAACTTACAGCTGGGTGCCGATGTAACGTTAATTTATAGCCTGATGAAATTGCGCGAACAACAAGCGGCACCGTCGCTGGGACAACCTCTTTCACATGGATTCTCTGTTCGTACGTACGATCCGGCATGCAGGGGCTAACATGGTGTTTTGCAGCCAGTGTCGATTTCGGTTGCCTTCAACTAATTTACGAAATGCTCTTTTGCTCGACCGATCTACGCACTGTACTGCACGCACTACATTGTAATCCTTCATCGTGCTACTCCGCTTTTGGTTCATCGCTTGATGGCTTGTCGTTCCGCTCCGAGTACAACGTGAATGCTTCATATGCCTCAGACTGCGCATCGTAGTAAATGTGGACAGTTTGACCAGTTCCTCTGGAAATCTGGTCGTCCGTCCTCATACGGACGGTAATATGTGGTCTCGAATCAGAATGACTCGTGTGTAGTGGGTTTCTAACGAAGTGGTCAGACAGCTCTCACTCCTGGGCAAGCCTTTATCAATTACTTCACAAGCACATCCGTAAAATGTGCGCAATCAGGAGTGTTCCAGACTTCGCGCGTAAGATTCTGGATCAGTTGACGTCTCCTGGCATCACGGATGCGTTGAATGAACTTGATTGTTGGGATGCGTCCAGTCATAATGTAGATATTCAGGATGTCTCGAAATGGCGATGTTGGCAAAAGTTGAAAAAGATTTGGAACATAGCACATGAATAGATATGTTCCCGTCGTCGTAGCACTCCAAGTCGGATGAATGAATGAAATGTGGGGCAACGTTCAGCTGGTGGATACCATTGGACAAGCCACAAGTTGCTGGAAACACGCTACTGTACGCGCGCGCTACCCCGGGCGCTTAAACATACTCACGTGACATGATCGCGTTTTTACTCCTAAAAGCCTGCCCTCTATGTAAGCACTATCTCACAATACAAAACTCAAACACATGCAATGCTTACGCCCCCTCGCTAGATCGGTGGCATCGAAGTCGAGACTCCAAACGTCGTTTAGGGATGTTTTGGGGCTCACCCATCGTTTTCAATATATGGGTGTTCCGATGGCAAAGACTGTGGGAGCTGCCACGTGTGAGCTTGATGCTGAACCTCTTCATCGATACAAAGCAGGTGGTTACCACCCTCTGCACCTAGGCGACCGTCTGAAATCAGGACGATATGAGGTCCTGCACAAACTCGGATGGGGCGGTTATGCCACTGTCTGGCTTGGGAAAGATCACGAGTTGGTATAATCCTTTCTTTGTAGAGGGTATATTCTAACAGGCCACAGTCTAGGACTACCTGTAGCGATGAAAGTTCTCGTGTCGGAGTTATGCGACGAAAACCACGAAGCATCCATGTATCATCATCTTTCGTGTGGTCCTGCCGAACATCCAGGAAAGGATAAACTACCACAAATGTTCGATTCGTTTACCTTTGAAGGGCCCAATGGTGTGCACCAGTGTCTCATTCTGGAGCTCCTTGGCGCATCGATGTCTTCGATGTCTGAGAATTACGAGACCAACCGGCTTCCAAGTGGCCTAGCATGGGACGTGGCCAGACAAGTAGTACAGGCAACGACTTACATGCACGATATGGGCATAGTACACGGTGGTAAGCCGAGCCCACCTTTATGAAAAGTACATTCTACTAAGATTTGCTATGTCTAGATCTACATCCGGGAAATATCGTGCTTTTGAATTCTACCGTTTTGGGAAAGTCCGCCGAAGAAATAGTGGCATTAATGGACGCACCAGCCACTGCAGACGTTCGAGCGTCTCACGGAGAAACGCTCACCAAGCATTTACCGCAATACCTTGTACTTCCTTCAGCGATCCCTCAACCTAAGTCGTTGAGCGATTGTAAGGTGAAGGTGATAGACCTTGGCTCCGCATTCTTCTCTGACCATCACCCGAGCACAATGAGGATGCGTTGCCCGCTCCCGTTCCGAGCCCCCGAGGCAGTAATAACAAGCCATTGGGATAGAGAAGCCGACATCTGGTCCCTCGGTTGCACAGTCCGTACATGCATTGTCTAGCAGCCTACGCAGAACTGACAATTTGACAGATCTTTGCCTTGATCGTTGGGTATCCGCCGTTCGACTCATTCCTGTATAAAGAGAAAGAACTAGTCAGCCAATGGATCGGAACTTTTGGCGAGCTTCCCTCGGAGTGGCAGGGGTATTCTACCTTGCAAAATATTGGTAGGCCACAACCGCAAGATATGTAACCTTTCGATGGCGATCAATAGTATTGACAACCAGGCAGATCGGGCTGAAATGGATGTCGGGAGCCTTAAAGATTGGCTACGCGAGACATATCACGATGATGATAAACCACCAATTCTCACGGACACAGATTTAGAGAGAATTGGGGGCTTCTTGCTTCGACTGCTCCGGTACCGCCCTTCTGAACGCCCTTCGGCTGGAGAGATTCTATCAGATCCTCTTTTCGATCCACACACATTTCGCGTTGACAATTTGGCTAGACAGTGAACGTATCTGCATTTCAAATCAGCTAACTCCAACAACGCTGTATGGCTCTGATGAGTCAGCGATTCTCCATGCTGCATTTCGGTCTCTTGTGCGTGCTCCAGCGTAGGTGCTGTACCTGATAGATAACATGTCTATCACACCCTATTCGCCACCCAGCCACTATTTTATGCACACTGCTTTTCTGATGACTAACAGTCACCAACAGTGGCCCTCTAGTGCCACTACCCAGTTCATTCCAAACCTCACCGCACAAGCTATTCGCTTGTAGTCATGCAGATATGCACAGCCAAAATTCTGCTAGCCTATCGCTTGTGGGGCAATACCATGCGTTGACCTTGTAGTCGCTTTTCCGGCTCACCGAAGTCTGTCCGGCAATTACCTGCGCATATTTCTCCCATCCTGTAGAACGTTCCAGCCAAAGCAGATCTACGAAGCGTTGTCAACCAGCCGGTGCATCCTGAAGCTTATTCCTAGGTCGTCCAGCTCTTCATCTGGATGCAAGAGCAGCAATTTTTCGAGCTCAATCTGAGCGGCTCTGCCCGCTTTAACTGCGATGCAACGAGCGATTGCAATTGACCCATCCCGCGTCCGCTAGTATCCTTGTAGGAAACACATTCGTTATCGTCCGTCCAGCTGATGTAGCTTTTGCAGGTTGTTGAGTCACGGACCTTTCTGCTGTACATCCTCAATCCACACGCCCAACTGAAAGGCGAACGGGTGCCATGAAGCATGGACCGATCTCTAAGCTCGTCAAAAATATCGGCTGGATGCGCGACATCTCCACCAGCAGCCGACTCTACTGCTTACTGAACGACGAGCAGCTGACCAATCTTGATGAAGCCCAACAGGATCGGTGTGTAGTGACACACACCTCCCAGTAACCCTTTTGCCTCGTCGATGCCAAGCACTCCTGCCGTGGTGGCAACGTCGCTGTCAAACACACCACCTGCGTCTGCCGACTGATCAATTCGCGTAATTGCAACACCTTGGGGCGGAATTTCTTGGTCGACTGCAATACGGAATGGCACTCGTCAATGACCACCTATGTGGCATGCAGCAAAACCCCCTGTTACCGCTGCAAACTGTATTTTAAATTCCATGCTCTTGAGGCGGTTACAAGACGATATCATGGCAATCTGTGGATACAGTAGGGGACTCCACGCCCACTGTACTTGACCAACGGCAGAGCCGATCGTATCAACGTGAAGATTCTTCGGCGTATGTCTGACGAAATTCGTAAGGACATGTTTCGGTGGTTGTACGCGGCTCGATGACGGCGGCAAGCTGCGCCGACTCGTGCCAGAGGGAGGGCAGATCATCGTGTGGAGAAGCCCAGGCATGGAAGTCCGGGACAATAGGATAGGGATCCTCATTGGGTCCGGTGTCAGCATGGAAGAAGTACACTCCGAAGGGTATCAAGCCTGTAGGCGCATGTGCCTGATCGGCGCCAGAGTGGTCCGATGAAAGCCACCCGTGTTTGCAATTGTTGGCGACTATCGTACAGAAGCTATGGACGGTTACATAGTGCACTTTACCAGGTGCGCTAGCGCCATCGCACGCAGGCAAGGCGAGGATGGTATAGTTACCACCATACCCGGGGTGTTTGACTGTGATACGCTATGTGAAAGAGGGCGGAGGCACATGGCCTGTGAGGTGGCGGTTGCTGTGCGTGATATAGCGCGGGCGCTACGTGCTTGCGAGTAGCATGCTAGCGTCTCACGGATGTCCTCTTAACAAAAATGCGGAAACAAGGACCGCGCATTGGTGGTAGAGTGTTTACAATCATTACTGAACACAGCTGTTCACGGCAAGCCTGAGTCCTACAAGGCTCGGATCGGGCCGGGAGCCACGAACGAGGAGGGGAATTCCGCCAGCTTCTAGCAAGTTAGATCGGCAGCTTCGAGCCTCGGCTCCCCGTGGAATTCGGACTAGCGAAGAAACGGAGACGGTTCGTTCGTTGACTATAGAGTGCAGAAGACGAATACTCAAGTGAGTGGTCAGAGGCCTCGCATACCGGCAAATCGTCCAGCGATCCGTTGCTCCTCGATGATCTCATAGCGGAGGAGTTTGCGTCGCACTATGGATTCCAAGCAATAGAGTCTAAGGCAGAAGTAAAGGAGCCTTCTCCATGATCCGCGATATCGAGATCGAGTACCAGGGCGGAAGGGAAGTTGGAAGGGGGCTTTGTAGGGCCGATCTGCAAGATGACTTCGCAGCCAACATCGTATTGACTGGCCTGTGTGGGATACCGTGTCCTCGCATCAATCGAGAAACTTGTCCATGGCGACGCCTATTGTTCGGATACGTCGTTCATCGTCAGCATCACTCTGTAGATGCGTAGTATCGAAGACCCCATACACCAGTGCTGAGCCGTCAACAGCCGGCGCTTGCGTCAGCCGAACGAGGAGCTGGCGATTGACGCCGGAGAATACATCTACCCAGGCAGTGCGGCGCATCCAATTGCCAATAAATGTTTCGTTGTACATCCCGGTATCCAAAACGCCGTATGTTATCCTGCTTGACACGCCTTCTTTCCTCCTCATGTAGCGTTTCGAGTCATCTCTTTCTACGCGGCGAATGAGTCGTCATTCCTTTAGAAACATGAGCGAATACTTCTGGCCTGATGTCGACGGCCCAGTAGGTGTGGTTTCCTAACACCATCACGGACCAAGTGTGAGCTGTGGTTCGGTTCCTAGTGTTCGCGCGTGATGTGCTGCTGCACGAGCCTAGAGCTCTTGGAGTGGAAGCTGCAGTATCTGCACGCGGCGCCTCTGCCGACGAGAAGATGTGAATGAGGTTCGCTGCCATGCTGCCGTCCACTGAGGAGGTTGGGTTTGGGCAAGGGGAGGGAGTCAATATGGCTCACCAGCTCTTGCGCTCAGAGGCTGGGATGGCGTGTTTTCGGATAGATGCTTAGATGCCCTTATCTCGCTGGGTTGCAAAGCATATTTACATCGGCGACAGATCAGAGCGGGCTCAGACCGATTCAATATGAGCCCAAATCTATGTAACTTCAGTGTAAGGTCTTTTCCGTTCATCAGGCTCCACGCGTGTCTGCTGTTGCTTCCAGCGGGTTGTGTGTACGAGCCAACCAATGAGGGCTTTCGACGCGAGACTCGGGTACAAGCCAATGAGAAACAGCTCTGTAAGAGCGATGTCAGCTTCAGTGGAATTTTCGTGAGCTGACCATGTGCCCCTGCAAGCTAAATGATGATGAGTGCCTTCCGACCTTCGCAGATATACGACCGACATCTCACTTGGTGCACCAATGATGTCTACGGCTTACCGAGTGAAGCGGACTGAGCCCCTGGCTATGGATGACATTAAGGTCGTCTTCCGCGGACATGTAAATGACCCGAACGACCTGGCTGAGGATCAGCAGAACAGCGCCCAAGATATCGGACACCAAGATCATGACGACTTGGATAACGAAGGCCAAGATGATGACACAGACCAGGAGGACCAAGGAGGTGACACCGGCTACGTGAGCAGCATCTATGCCACCATCACTGGTTGCGAGATTACGTCGAGAAAGAGGAAGACCCTTGGACACGTAAAAGCAGATTTGCTCCAGGTCCATAGAGTTGTGCAGAATAGAGAGAGTCTCTGGTGAGTCTTTACCATGGGACGACTAGCATGGACGCATTGTCACGCACGACCCTGACTCCACAAGTGAAACGCTAATGGCTGCCGGCAGGGAGATCTGCGATAACCATTCGGAGTCTCTTGCAATGCTATTCCGGGCAGGCTTCACGGAACAAGCGATCTGCCAAGGAATATTGCCTGACGAGTACTTTTTCGGTGACATTCTCATGATAGAGACGGTCCGTCTCGAATCGCAGTATCGTGGCTACGGTATTGGTCTCCTCGCCGTGGACAGGCTTGTTAAGCGCTTAGCGCGAGTGTCGCCTAGGTGGGGCAACGAGGGTCAGATAGTTCTGGATCCTTCGGGTCTGACTAGCGACAGGGTGCATGGGTGTAGCCACGGGGAGGTACAAGAGAAGTTGATTCGATACTGGCAGATGCTCGGATTATGGGTGCTTGTACGGGAGACGAGCAAGCACAGCACTTTCGTTGCACATTGGATGGGCGACGAAAGGCCGCTCATTGAGACGGTCGTGCCACATTTGTTGCAGTAAAAGAAGAACAGGCAATATCTTTCGGTGGAAGGATAATCGCTCCCGAGTCTCTGCCTCAATATATTGTCAAGTAGTTCTGGCATGGAGCGGCGTGCATCTGTCTTTATTATCTTTTTTAAATAAGTTAATCGTGTGTAGACGCAATTGTAGACTTTTCGCCCATCTGTTCCATCAGCATCCACTCGGAGTTTTTTCTAGTCTAAGCCTGAGGTCCTCTTCATCACGACAAGAGGATTCGCTATCTTCGCCCACTCTCACCTTCCCTCCCCTTCCCTTTCCGCTACTGACCAGTTGGTATTTCCACTCTATGCAACATGAGATAATTATGCCTGAACCACATGAGTTTCGGTGAATACGGGGACAGGTCGGAACTTGAGAGCCAGCTTCATCGTATGACCTAACACAGATGATCATCATAGTTAGTGAGCTAGTTGGGTGCCCGCGAAGGCTAATTGTACTGTAAGTTATGTAATCCCGCCCTCTTCAACAATGGAGGCACACGAAAGGGAGATGGTTTACCCGGTACCCAGCCCGGTCCGGCTGACTTTCAGCTGGCTCAGAGGGAGACGTCCCATGGATTTGCCTCTGTTGCCCTTGTCTGATGTAAGGGTTTGTACAGCGCGTGCGTCTTGCGTATTTTTGTCCAGACTCTATGCCTCTTCGGCTGTTATGTAGGAATCGGCGGTCGTGCCAGCGGCCACGGAATGGTCTTGCTTGCTGGCGTGTAACATACGCAGATGAGGTCGTGTTGTGTCAATCCGACAGCTGGGCGGCGAGTTGAGCGACTATTCGGGGCAGTAGCGATGGAGAGAGAGTATTCGAGCGGCGGGTCTGTGCGAGACGGATGTGCGCCTTGTCGTGGGTTTCGCTGTTATTTAGGGCAGTGTTGCCAGTGCAGATACGCACACCAAAACCGTGCCATGACGCCGCTGCCGACTCGAATGGAAACTGCGCAAAATTGAGGAGACAAGACAGGAAGCAGAATACTGGCATGGGGTTCCAGACTATCGCAGGCCCAATTCGCAAATAGTATTTTGGAGTTAGACGCTACATGTCAGCACACAGTTGCGAACAAGCCTGCAGGCCAGCTCGCACGCGATTGCAAGTATAGCCCGTCAGGTGACTCACACACACACACACACACACACACACACACACACACACACGCACGCACGCACGCACACATGGCGTGAGTTGGCGCTTGTGCTTTCTACCTTCCGTCTTCTCGAAGCAGACTGGCATCACAAAGCCATTCGGAGCGAAAGGATTCTATTTTGTGTCAACGACGGTCGGGGAGGTGGACTTTGACAACCCTATCCTATCAGGACTTGAGTACTCAAGGCCAATGAGGGATACTGCAAGACCCCATGGACTCGACCAAAAGTGGGATATCTATCGGTGGCCAAGCATGCAGAACGAGGTTCCAAGAGTTGGAAGATCAGCGGAAGGCCACGATATCTACGGCCTGGGTCTTATTCTCATTGAGATCAGTGAACTTATTGGATTGGTTACTTTGGTTTTTGTGGCTAAACCGGTTGGTAATGGCTGGTAATGGCTGGTAATGGTTCTACCCTTGCTGTCGATCTGGTTTGTTTGGTTTCCAGTCGTTGGTTTCCAGTCGTTGGTTTCCAGTGGTTGGTTTCCAATGGTAATCAGTACCTAATGCGGTAACCTTCACGCTCCAACCATCGAAGAGCTTGGCCACTGTACGTACCCAGATACGTACCTCAGCTTGATGTTGCCCGCGTTTCGACGCGACGGACTCGCGTTTCTACCTCTACGCGGTGAGTTGGATGCGGTGGCGGTACCGTGGTGGGGAGTTCAAGCTGTCGAAGCTCTCTTGCACATGTTCAAAGGGAATCGCAACGATGTTGCGCACACGACATCTTTCATTGGTGGCGGATGTCTCCGACTTGGTATCGGTAGTTGGCCAGCTGATGCGCCTGACCTTGTACGTTACCTTGCTTGAGAGCATCTCATCTGCCCATCATTCAAAGCTCGCTAGCTTGAGCAGCCAGTGAAAAGTATACGACGAAAGGCGGTTCGATCGAAAGTCCGCACATGAACAGTATCGCTTTTGACCGTCGCTTTTGACCGTCGCAAGCGGACTCGGGACAAGTACTTGTGGTAGACGGATATCTGTTTCTCCTTTCACATCGTCAAGCACACAAAATACCACTAGGTCCATGCTTTGCTTTTATTAATGGCGGGGAGCTCGCTCCAGCTGCGCCTGGTGCATAAGTTGATGAGCATGTGCAGTACAGCGCACGCATGCATGCCGGGACAATGGGCCTGACATTGTGCCAACAAATTTCGCAACCGATTCCTAGCATAGCGCCAGTCTTACAAGTCTCCTCGTTGGCGTGTTCGTCGAAGAAATCTTGATGCGCATGGCCGACGTTGAGGTCACTATCCCACTTCTCTCCCTGAACCAAAGACCGGCAAGGAGCGGCTTTCTCATGCACGCCTGTGGCACGAGACACACTTACTATTGATGATGATGATGATGATGATGATGATGATGATGATGATTTCCATTCAGGCTATGGACGGAGACCGTATGAGCCGTCCCTGATCGTTACCTCACCTCACAACGAACGTGACCTTGCACTCAGGGCCCGAGAGATTGACCAACAACTCAGCCGACCCTCATGTCCGAAGAACGAGACAGTCTGCCAGTCTGATAAAGAAAACGGATGGAAGCTTTAACAACCTTCAGATCCGGCTTCCAACTTTCGCGTGGGCCGTCCAACAACTTGCCCGTCTTGACATCCTTACGTCCGCTCCGTCCTCCGAGCAAGTATGAAGCGTCACCCCACTCGTCGCCTGCTGCTTCCCGCAACATCGTGCGGGCTTCAGCGTACCGATCGCAGTGCAGCAGCACGTGTAGCACTGTCTCATCACCGCGTCCGCACTCGCACGCCGGACTGTCAGCGAGCTTCTTCCTGAAAAGGCAGGCGTTCAACCCGCAGTGCTCCGTCCGGGCCTGCACTAGGATGGAAGCCTCGTCGGAAGACAGCGCTCCGTAGAGACGGAGGGTGTGCTTGCCCGACCAGGCTTTGTCCAACTTCCACGTGTAGTATCTCACGCGGATGTCGTCTTCGTTCACCTGCAGGTTCTTCGCTCGCTGCTCCTTGGCCAAGCGCAGCATTCCCGACAGCTCACGCACCTCTCGGACGGGGCGGTTGTGAGTCCGCTGCTGTTGTCAATGGTTGCCTTCGCAGCCTGCTTCGCCTCCATCACGCCGCGGATGCCTTTGTCCTGTGGCACGAGAAACAACGTGACCTTGTGGCCGACGCTTTCCATTTCGAGAATGACGTCGGCCACTATCTGTACGGTCTCTCTGCCAGCCTTGACCCTTTGTCCCCTCTCGATCGCCCCTAGTGCCGCACGGCAAGTTGTGGCGACGTGCACTTGTGCGCTATTGCGAAGCGTGCGCCTTGCGTGTTCCAGGGCGTACGCTATACCCCTGATTTCGGCGCTGAGTAGTGAGCAGGTCGGGGCCCGTACGAACACCTGCGATTTGACCGTGCAATTCGTCATCCTATACTTAATGGTGACAGCCGCTGCCAGTCGATCGCCATCTGACTCTGCGGCGGCATAGTACAGACACAATCCCCGAAACCGCAGGGATCGACACAGCTGTACTGCCTGCTCTGATTCAAAGTATATTACCATTCCTTGTAGGCTTTGCCACGGTGGCAGCACCCAGGAGGGGCGCTCGCTGACCAGCTGGCCCTCGTCCGATTCCAGGATATGCGATATGTGTTGTAAGTGGTCCTGAGCGGACTCAGGAACGACGAGCCTTGCGACGAGAACGCTAAAATGCACCGATGCAGCGGGTGGTCAGGGGCGAGCGCGCACAGCTTTGTCAAGTGGTTCGAGACACGCACGTGTAGCCTCTCAGTCACCGATTGCAATCTGGCTTCGCTTTGTAGCACCAACAACGCCACCAACTTGTATGCGCGCAGGATCGACCGTGCAGCCAGCCGTTGGACCTTCTCTAGCACGGCAACATGCTTCTTTGTTCCCAGATGTGAAGGTGCATACCACGCCGACGCCGCGTAGTCTGTGGTGGGCACTACCGCCGCCGTGTACAGCTGGCGCATTTGCGGATCGCCCTTGCCGCGACCTTTGACACGTGTTCGTCCATTGTCAATCTGGAATCGAGCGTGGTACCCAGTATGTTCACGCTGTCTTTCGGCGCCACAGTCTTTCCACCGAACACAAGGTGATTCGTTGGGTGCGACTGACGCTGCGTGGCCGGACAAAGTGGATGAACGTGGTCTTGTCCGCTTCAAACACAGCACTGCTTTCGCGAGCCCATTTCTCGGCTGGAGGAATCAGCTCTGTTTTTAGTTTGCTAGTGTTCTCCGCCGCGGTGGGGCCCGTCACCCAGGCGTTGTAGTCATCGATGAAGCCGATCGACCCTTGGTTTTGGTTATGCAGCCTTGAACCAGGTTAGCATTATAGAAGATTTATAGGATCGGGGACAGCGGTGAGTCTTTAGGGATGCCTAGATACTCGATGTCCTAAAAAGGGGACTCGTAGTCGCCAACCACGACCGATGCCTTTCTGCCGCTACAGAAGCTCTCAATCCACGCCATTAAACTAGTGGGTATCTTGCTCTCGCGAAGACGGACTGCGAGCACCGAGGGATGGACTCCGTTGAATGCTCCCTGGACATCGAAGGACACGAGCGACAAGACCCTCCTGCGTCGCCGTGCCTCGTATATCTTCTCTACTAGCAGGTTGAGCGCCGGCTCGGCCGACCTCTTCGGTCGTCCGCCGAAACGATTTTCCGGCAGCAGTCTGTACGCTTCACCAATGTACGATATCCTCTTTGCGACTACCGCCTCGAGGCCCTTGCTTATCGTGGCAAGCAGGTATATCGGTCGATACGCCTTGGGTTTGGAACAATCCGGCTTGTTCGGCTTGCGCAGAACGACGATCTTCGCAGTGCGCCATTGCTGAGGCACGTACTGCAGATCCAGCGACGCCTGATAAAGCGCGAGTATCCTATGCTGTAACACTGGCCACAGCTCCTGCCAGACTCGAAATGTGATCTCATCGGGCCCGGGAGCCTTGTCCGGCTTCGACTGCATCATTGTCGCCTCGATCTCCGCCAGTGTCAACTTTGGAAGCTCGATCCTCGCCGGCACCGACTTCCCTGCCTGTTCATGCATGGATCTATTTTTCCTCTTCCGCAGCTGGGGCTTGATGGAGTCGTGGTCTCGGCACTCCGGTCCAGGCGGGTCGGGGAAGAAAGATGCAAGCAGCAGGTTCGCCTTTTAACGGTCGTCCGTCACCTGGGCGTCTCCATGCCTCAACATTGGAATGCCATGGGTCACCTTGGCCGCTTTCGAGTAAGCGTAGGCTTTCCAAATGTTGTCACGATCGTCCAAAAAGTCTGCCCAATGTCTCTTTTTGCACCTCTCTATCTCGTCCATGTAGAGCCGTCTGGCCTGTTTGACGGATGCCGCGGCTTCTGCTATACTCTGACCTCGTCGTCTGATGGTCGTGAGACTGTTGCGCGCTGCACTCAGTGAGTTCCGCAGCGTCGCCAACTTGTCGGTCCACCAACGTTTGGCGTACGGTGATGGTGTGGCTCTTGCCACGTGGCGGCTCAGGACACCGTCAACCATCTCTTCTAGCTTTTTTGCCGCCAGGTCCAGCTCGGCCTTTGTTCTGATCGAGCGTGGCCCGGGTTCAACTTGGAGTTGGACTGAGAGTGCCTGCCATACCTCGTTTCAGTCGGCTTTGTCGTACATCCGCCTCTGTGGTCTGCCATCGCGTTCAACAGTCGCGACTTCAAAGTGCGCTCGAATCGCCTTATGATCGGAACCATGATCGTTTCGGTGTATGCCGCAATGTGTGCATGCATCACTCACTCTAGTCTCCAACAATATGTCCACGGTAGAACAAGCGCTGCCGTCGTAATTTTCCCATGTCACAGTCCCTGTCGGAAGCAGCGAGGTGAGCGCGTGTTCCTGCATAAAGTCAATGATACACTCCGCCTCTCAGCGTCTTGCAACGCCCGAGCACCGCCCCACAGAACGTGATGTCTGTTGAAGTCAGCGCACAGCAGCAAGTCTACCCGTTCGTCTCTCCGCTCTCTTTTCACTGCTTCGTACACATCCTTGACTAGGCTTAACTTCCTTCGCAGCCGTTCCTCGTTCTCTGCTTGGCCGACGGCACGCTTGATGTCGTATGCTGCGGCCACTAGCACGGTGCTTTCCTTTGCCGGGATCACCACTGCTACGATATCACCGGATGGTGTAGATACTTGCCGTGCAGTGTGCCGCTTGTTCACCCATATCGCCGCGCGAAATGCGAATCGCGCCACTTCAGTTCTCTGCGTCTCTTCAGGAATAAACATTCGCCAATGTCGCTCGACCGGCACCGCTGGTTCGCCAGTTTCCACGTCCTCATATATGTAGGGTTCAACAACCGTTAGTACCTCAAAGTCGGCCAGGTCCTCCTCGCAGAACAGGCTCCAGTGGGCCGTCTTTCGTTTCGCCATGTTCAGGTGTAACACTTTGAACTGTCCTAACATGATGTATTGTTTGGACGAGCATCCTCCATCTCCGCGTCCGCAGATTCGACCCGTTGGTCATGTCTCTCTTTCGCCTTTTGCTGCCCGACATGTCTGTAGTGCTGCGGGTGCAGTTTGCAAGCCCAGTCGAACACTGTATGTGTGTCGCCACACGCCGGACATTTCGGGTTGTCCTTGCTGGTACGCTCGTCCCTGCGATGGCCTTTGGAACAGATCGCGCACCTGATCCGGCTGGTGCAGGAAGCTTGTTTGTGTCCATACCTGTTGCAATTGTAGCACGGTCCGCTGTTGTCCCTGATCACAAAGGGTGAGCAGAAGGCGCCGGTTGCTCCGAACATCACCATCCCAGTTCGCAAGAGGTAATCTGCATCGGCCTTGTTCTTCAGCCACACCACGAGAGACCCTACCTTCTTCGCCGCGTCCGCCTTGCTAGGCCAGGTCGCCTTCGTTGCGGTGCCATCGACGTCTGCGCTCTCGTTATCTGCCTTGAAGTCTTTCAAAAAGTCCTTCTTTAGCGTCCTACCGTCGTCCTTTTCGCCATCCAAGACACATTGCTTCGCGACACTATCACCTTTCACCGGGTACCACTGCTCACTTTTAACACGGGCGCCGGACAGGCTCGACGTCAACCAGCGAGTGTGCTGCTTCGCCTTGTTGGCTTCGTCCTTGTTCGCGAAGACTACGTCGATCCTATCGCCCGGGCCAGGCCGCAGACATGTGATTGTTGACCCTTCTGTGACCTTGTTGATCTTCAGTCCATCACGCAGGCCGTCCCTTATGCCGTTGTAGTTATTCCTAGGCCCCTTGAACCTGCCTATGTCGATGGACATTGCTCGCTCATCCTGCAGCTGAGGCTTGGCCTGTCGTAGGATGTGACCCATCTTGCAGGGTGTCCCGGGATGCAAGGATGGACGTTAGTCGAGTTTGCGCATGGGATCAGACTTCCGAGCCAGGTCCCGGAAAACACCATAATAACTCCCGCTCAGCGGTTGCATTCACCCGCAGCCGCTTACACCTCTGGGCCACGATCCTTGCATGAAGCCGTTCTCGTCCCAAGCGGAGGTTTGTGAGACACGGAATCTTCCCTGCACCCGAGCCTCATCTCCGGTACGCAAAGAGCGGCTGAAATTTGCATGCTAATTTAGACGGTATTGTCATTCTGATGAGAGGTAGCTAACTGCCGTATCAATACAGAGGTATCCTGCGTCGCCTTGCAATTTCGTCGGCCAACAAGGCCAAAAAAGCGGACATCTGCTCTTTTCCAAGTCCATGATTTGCTCAATGTTCCAAAATTCTTTGCATACCTGTGCTGTATAGCAAAGGGAATATGAAGGACGTTATCAGCGGAAAGACTTTCAGTAGCCAACTGCAACTCTCCCCACCCCGTTGAAGCAAAGATGCA
>MSJI02000171.1:0-66562 GCA_001931905.2 Cladosporium sp. IMV 00045
ACGCATTCCGAAGTTACTATCTTACGGAAGGAGCTATCCGAGGCTCGAGAGCTATTACGGGTACGTAAAGAACGTACGAAAGGGAAACGCGTAGCAATAAAAGGGAGGTTCGTCTTTAATACGAAGGAAATCCTCGAAGTAGTCGAGAAAGCGGAAGCGGAAGCCTCGAAGGGAAAGCCGAAGAAGAAGCAAAAGGCGAAAGCTATAACCCCCGAAATCGAGGACGAGGAAGACGAAGCTATCGGGAGTAATATATCCGAAAGTGAGAGCGATTGTATTATCGTAGCTAGTAGGAGACCGATTTTGAAGTAGATAGGTTAGAATTCTGTCCCGCTTCTAGTACTGTCCCGCTTCCCCTACAGTGACGTTAGTTCATCGCCAAAATTACCCTTGAAAATCTTTATGTTGTGAGGTGGCGGAGGGGGTGCCAATACCGCCGATCTTGTAGACGTCCTGGATGGGAAGACGGAGGGGCTTGTCGGTGGGACGGGTGAGGAAGTGTCACAAATTGAATTGATGTTCTAGCTATAGACTTATAGACTATGATAAGACTTCTCGCTATTAGTGACCTCGGAAAGAATAATCAGTTGCCTACCTAGCGACTGATTCCATGAGGACACTATAATAGACTATTTCACGAAACATGCCGTCTTCAGGCTTTCTGGTTATGGCGCCTCATGTCAATGCTGGTCCAAATAAGCCATGAAAAGAGAATGACGCTGCCAACGATAGCGTATGCCACATAAGCTCCGGCTCCATGTCCACCGGCAAGGGCAAGACCTAGTCCACCATTGATGAAGGCGAGTAGAACCATCAGTCGTGCAGTCCATGCGTGGGCTATCCCGAACAAAGTGCGACGGTGAGTTTTTCGAAAAGCCAAGTGCTGCAGAAGTCCGCCAATGGCAAGGACCCAGATTGTTGCAAAGAGAATTATTCCGATTATTGAGTGTGCTTGGTTCCACTGTCCCTGTCGATTAGTTGGCAGTATTGCATGTTCATGCGTGAAGGTCTTACCTGAGCCGTCGAACCCGCGAGCTGAATTCCCAGAGCAGCCCCGGCAATCCACAGGACAAGGCCTACGCTCTGAGTACTCGCATGAACGAGCCATGTGTTCGGTCCTTTTAGAAATCGCATGAGGATGGCACCAATAATAAAAATGAGCCATGCGACACATGACACTATTCCGTGGACGGAGGTCTCGTCGGGCCCATTTGAATTATCTCCACCTCCTCCCGCATCGTTGTCATCCCCATCTCGTTTGATATGCTGAGCAATGGATGTCGTAACTACAATGTCACGATTAGCGATTGCTGTCACAAGGTGCATGGGTTTGCCGGGTACCAATTGCTAGCGAAGTAACGCAGAGGGTAAGGACTTTCATCAGAGCGAAGTACTGGAGTTGATGATTCCGAGCGAGTGAGTTCAGTGTTCGAGATCGGACTCGAAAAGCATGGCTTTATGCTCGTGGTCCAGCTTCATCTTATACGCAATGGATCAGGCTGATCCCACAAAGGCAATCAACATTAATGCTGTCATTTCCAGAGACAAGCCGCGTGTAATCTGATCTGATGGAGCTCATAACGAGGAGATTTTGTTGGTATGCATAATCAAGTCTTTCAATAATGCACAATCTTCGTCAGGTGGCGGCTTAAGGTTTAACCTTGCATTGGGCAGTGCAATCCCGCGCTTAACACCTTCCTCATACTCCTGTGATCCGCGTACCAAAAACGTTTCAGGCACTCCAATAAGCCATGTGTCCAACACTAAGAATCGAAGCCATAAAGTCATGACGCGTAACGTTAGGGGTACAGATGAGATGCAATGCACCAATCGCATGGCATAACGAGATCTCCATCTGGTGGCTTCTGCAACTTACTAGAGTGCTAAGGAACACTTGATCACGGATCTGCATGATACCAGATGTGCACGCGCCAGGCTTTGCTGCTTGGATACGAGGCGACCGTGAAACGTGGTTCCGTTACTCGAACCGACCGGAGATGGCTTGAAGGGCGCGTAAAGCTGGAGAATGTCAGACACGCGGCACTTCGTGGCTGATACGCCTCCCGCTTCGATAGTACAAGCGGCAGGCCCCGACGGCGCGGTAGTCGTTCCGGCGGAAAAGAAGCCGATAGCCCATATCAAAACTATCAACACTTAACTCATTAAACACTAACAAAGATACCCTATCAAAACGGTTGAGTAAAAGGTGTGCAGCAAAGCTGAGAGTCCGACCTACAAGTATTCGGAAGACGACGCAGCCGTTAAGGAACATCCAATCTCCGGCTTATATAAGTACGCTGGCTCTCGAGAAGAATAGTAGCCTCATGCAAGACATAAATTATCCTTATTGCGCACACGGACTACCAAGCCTCGCAAGCAGAATCAAGCTCACGCAAGTGAATCAAGCTCACACGGGAGTACTAGTATGGTTCACAGGGCTCAGATCCTGCGGGAACATGAGGCTCGCTAAGAGATAGAGAATTAGTAATAGAGAGGGAGAGCTGCGCTGCACGCGGGCTGCGCCGGAACGTGGGCTGCGCTACTGAACGTGGCTTGCGCTGCACGTGGGCTTGCTTCCGCGTTGCGGAGGAGCAACGCAAGAATTACACTATAGCTCTAGCGTCTAACGACGCAAACCTTCCCCCGATATACAACTCTTTATGGACCCTCCTACATACCCTGAAGCCACGTTCGGGCTCGGACATACCCAGTGCACAGAGCTTCACGCGCGCTGCTCGAGACCGAGAAACAATCGCAACATGGGCACACTGTCGGTGAAAAGAGCCAAGCGACGCCAACAGCGCTGTAAACCTGCACTTGTAGTCGAGATTCATCTTGAGGACCCACGGGAGACCTACTCTAGCAAAGATGTCATACACGGCCAGGTGACGGTGCAGTCGCCTGCGGATTTTGAGTTCGAGGATATCCGCATAGAGATGCTGGGCACATCGAGGACTTTGATCGAGCGCTGGACGGCTACACCTGCTTGCCTTCCTTACACCGAAGCTGTCGTCGACTTTCTGAGGCTTTCACAGCCAGGGCTTGGATCGGAGTGCCCGGACGATCAGGTTTTTCATGCTGGTGAAACGTACACGTTTCGCTTCACCTTCGTCGTCCCGAAGCAGCTGCCTGAAGACGAATGCAAACACACAGTATATAACCCATATGTCCGCGCGATGCACGCTTACTCGCCACCGAGTCTTAGGGATCCTGGAAGGGGCGACGCAATCGCCATTCGGGATGATCTTTCCCACCACAGCGCGAGCGTTACCTATGGCATCTGCGTAACGATTATGCAGCGAGATCAAGAGCTTAAAGTCTGTGACGTCGTTTGCGAATTTCATGCGCTGATAATCATCCCGATAGCGGTAGAGCTTTCGGTATCGCAAGTCTACCGGCTATTGATCGATAAGGCAAGAAGCAATTACCACATCCGAAAAGAGGTGGTAGTCAAAAGAGGCATGCTTTTCAGGGGAACACGCCTCTAAATACTTGTGGCCGAAGGAGATGTGCCTAGGGGCATACCGGTCTACGACTTCGCCCTCCCTGTCCAGGCTACTACGACCACCGCAGCTAATGTAAGGCTCCGTTTCCAGTCCACAGAGGCTCTTCCTTATGCACTACCACGGCTACACAAAGCTGCAACCAAGCTTAAAGTCTGTACCGGCATCTCTAGTAGTCCCTAGAACGACGTCCCTCAGCATTCGGACGTGCTCTTCGACGCAATAAAATCTAAGCGTTACGACACCTTCGAGCTCGCTGAGCGTGCGCTTAGTGGCGTTGACTGGCAAACCTGCACTCCTCTAGCCGACAATATAGCCACGAGCTCGTTTGTGGCGGAGTTGACGGTTCCGATCTCGCTACCGGAAAACAAGAGATTTGTTCCTTCATTCAACTCTTGCTACATCGGCAGAACATACGCTCTCGAGATCTGCATTTCATACACTGCGGCAGGAAATCGCAGTTTTATCAAACTTTGCCTACCTTTATAGCTACTTAGTGGATCTATTGAGGGTCTCGTATATAGGTCAGGTGTATAGTTAAAAAAGGCTCGGCAATCTATCTCAAAAGATAAGAAAGGAAAGAATGCTAATATAGCTCTACTAAGACTTTTGGAATATCTAAAAGTTATATTTTCGAATTTCAGCTGGGCTACCTTATAATATCACCGTTCTTCGCTTTGCACTTTGCACGCCCTAACGGGATATAGCATTGAGTATATGCAACGTCAGCGCCTGGTCACGCTTTCCCTTCTTAATTGCGATCTTAGCCCTAGGCATGCCGCCGTACAAACATTCCGACCTTGCTCTCGATACGCACACGATTCAATCGACATCCTCATTCGGTCTTTTCACATAACTCGTAGCAAACGCTTCAGATATAAGCGGGGATAGGAACCAGAGCATAATTCGGTCTATGGAGGCGGACCTGAATTGATCGCAGTAAGAGCTAGTTCTAAAGCTTTCAGTCTATCCAGCAGTCCGAGATGTCCTTACAAAACACTGCAACCCTGGTCATAAGACCTTGATCTGTTTCGACGCCCTTCGCAAGGTCTTCCCTTTGACCTACCGGATCGAAGGCACCCCGTTAGGTTTTGCATGATACGCGATTGATACAATTATAGCCCATTGAGATAGACTAGTACTTTATGGCACTTCCATATGCGCGCAGAGAGATAGCGATGGTGATACTGGGCTATTACTCGGCATTCTTGAAGACGAGATCTGGATGCTTGTGGCCTTTCGGCGCTTGCCCTGCAATTCTGCTGAACCGGGTCCAGGAAATCTTAGGGGAGAAGTGAGAGTTGGCTTGAGTGGCCAAGAAAAAAGGTGTTCTCGAGAACATGAAGAAACAGCTCTCGAGTCCAGACCTAATGTGGCAATGAAACGAAATTCGCCAGACTTTCACTTGGATTATGCATGCCTCGGCGCCATGAGCCGGAGCAAGGTAACTTGACGGAGAGGACCATTACAGAGGCTACACTCTAGCCACCCATACTTGTTCGAGATCAATCCGACTCTGAGATGTTTGCATGCATGCACGTCGCAGACATCATCATGATCAAAAAGCCACAGCTATTTTTTGGCAGGACCACTCATCAGTCAAAAATTCGCATCCGCACGTCCGACCTCTTCAGGACAGCACGCGTTTTCTCGCCCGTCAATTTGGTCAAGTGCGATAAATCATATGCCCGAAGCTAGGCCCAGCTCTGGAGTACTCTCGAGGCTTTCTCGTTGGTGGAGATCTCAATCTGGCCCGCTTCCGCGAGCAAAGGTTCACTCTGAGTTCTCCATGACTCCAGCTGCCCTGCAACCATCGTTTTCTTGGGCTCTCATACTTTTGGACGTATCACCGCCTCGATCCGATGATTTGCTGTTGATCTGGCCTTTTGTGACTATCTTTCTAAAGTTTAGCGAAGAGTTTGCCTCCGTCGGCTACGAGGCAGTGCAAAGCGCGATGATAATCGCCCACTCTTGCTCTTTTGTAACTAAGGTGCTGCCAGCAGCGCGGAGCCGGTCACCTGCAACTTCACGGTTGGAGCAGCTCGCGAGGGTGATTTGAGGGCATCTAGCGCGACCGCCTAATCCCCATCTGTTCAACGTATCATATTTCACATGGTGGATCATGTCTCAAACATTGGCTCTGAGGTTTTTGTGTATCAACACAGAAGTATATACATGCTCTGAGTCGTGTGGGAAACCGACTAGGTAGCCTATCTATTCGAAGACACCGCTCTCAATCTTGATGGAGTCAACAGTCCATGTCTTGCCATTGTCTGCTGTGACCAGGTCACCAGACGCGCCAGTGGTGCCTTTGGTATCGGCGTAATTCGGGTCAGCAACATCCATGACGATCTTTGTGTTGATGTATTCGTGAGCTGCGTACGTGCCGCAAGCAGCAGATTGGCACTCAGTTGCGGTGCCCCAGCCTTGGGCAACGCCTGAATCTGCAAAAGGTGTCAGTCACTTCGGATATGATTTGAATGTTCGTTGGGGTGCAGCGTACCAGTTGAGAGCTTCGAAACAACCTTGCCATCGACAGACACGGTTTGATCGTACTCCTTAGTGTCGTCATTATACTTGTCTGTATACTTGTCAGAATGATGATTCTTGACAGAATCCAGCTCAGCAACGTACAATTCATCGTCACCTCGGATCCTTCTCCCGCTGAAACAGCGTCGCCCATCTCCTGCTGAGCTGCGGATACATTAGCAAAGACAAATCTCAAACATGTGGCTTTGATGCCTTACTCTGGAGCGTGCTAGCAACAATGCACCACTTGCCCTCCTCTTGCGGACATCCAGCACTGCCATCGGCGACCGAAATCGCAAGCGCCTGGACTAGATCACCACCACTGGTTCCCATACCAGGCCACAAAGCCAGGTTGCCTGTCTGAGGGTCGTTCACTTTTGGCAGGACCAAGGTTGTTTCGGCCTCGCGGATGAAAGAGCCGTCGGCGACTGGACCGGTGGAAAAAGCGTTGCCAAATTGCCACCCGTAGTCAGCGAACACATGTTGAGAGAAAGTCGCGACAGTCGCGAGGGTGAAGCTGGCCGTCTTCATGATGAGTGGGTTCTGGGAAGAAGCGAATCGAAGATTGAACAGCAGTCCGAATAATCTCAGATGAGGAAAAGATCGATGAATGGATGTGGAAGCCGGACTCACTGGACGCTGGGAATCGACAAAAATAAGAATTCTTGCGGCCTCGAGCTGTTGAACAGCGCGCGCCTTACCGACTAGCTTGGGTTAGGGTTCACACTTGGCAAGTATCGTGATGACGAGGACAGGGTTTGTAGGTAGTTTGTAATAAATCACAAGGCACCATGTGCTCCTAAAACTTGAGACGACTAATTTAGTCAGGTCTTAGCGCTGTCTCAAGACTTCGCCTGGGATAGCTTGTTGCAAATTAACCTCAGGGCTAGGGCTTATAGTGTCATAATGCTTATTTGGGCATATCGCATCCTCAGAATAATTCAATACGCAGGCTGTATTCGCAGAGAGCAAGGAAGCGCATTGAGGTTGCATACGAGATTCCCGATGCTGCTCTGCTCTCAAATGGGTCTTCTATGGGCGGCGAAGAGACCAGAGATCGTATTCACGCTGCGACGACAGGCCTGCGCAGCCCACTCGTGATATCGGCGAGGGTAACTTGTAGCGGAGATTGCACTTTCGAGAGAGTAAGGTTGCTTCTCGAGGCAAGATCGCGTGCATAGTTATGGCAGCGCTAGAGCGATTAGAAACAGAGTGGGTCAAAGTTACTAGGTCATGGTGCAATTCACAAAATCTCCCAATTAACGCTACTAACCAGTCTCTTTCATGGCCTAGTTGAGGTAAGCAGGGAGCGAGCTCAGTACACTTTCTTCTGAGGTTATGGAACGTTTTGGACATCCATGATAAAAAGATCTTAGTGTCGACCCTCAAAGTAAGCCAATGCGTTGCCTGAAGATGTGATTCAAGTCATTCGACGAACATCGGAACCTGCAAGCGAAACCTGTTCCACCTAAGAGGCGTCAAGTATGGGACGTTACCGTATAGCTCCAATACATAAATGCTCCAATCATGAGATTCCAGAAAAACTCCAGCTCTAAGCAGTCGCGTAGATTATGCTAAATTGATTCTGGAGCCACGATCGAGAGCGCGACTATTGAGAATAGAGTCTTCTAGGCCTACTCCCGATGAAGATTGGGGTCGCATATGAGTTACTCTGGCACACTGTCCTTCGTAGATCGCATGGGACTTAGCATGGCACGATCAGAAGCCGCAACACCAAGGGGCAAGCAAGGAGGATCGTTTCCACGATCTTTCCGCAAGACGAGGTTCAAGCTGGTGAACAAAAGGACTGAACCTCCTATGCGATATGACATTCTTCCCGAGCGGAAGCCCTAGCAGACATCGAACGTCGATGTGGGATGTCAGCCATTGATTTGTTATGAACACTAAAGAACATCCGCGGTATGACCTAACCATAGTCATGGACAAACTTAACGCTGAGTCAAGTTATCGCGGCATTAAAACAGAAATTCCAGGTAGACAGGCTTCAGTAACGTTATTCGAAGGAACGAGAAAGCCAGAATGACAAGTCTCATAGTTGCTTAACATTCAATGCCTGCGTGGTTCGAACAAGATCGCTTAAGTTACCGATTTCCTAAAGAAGTCATGATTATATCATACTAGCTCAGATCAGGGCCTAGATTTGTCGTCGTTAGGCATGTTTGTAGCGGAGTGACTACTGTCGTGCGACCGAGACATGAACGACTCGCTCGGGGAGCTCACGTCAGCTTACCCATCATGCGTTCAGCTCAATTGTCGTAAGCCTATTGTGGCGCTTTCGAGGGTCTTCGCAGTATTAGCTCTCATGCATGGTGGATGCAGGCTCATGAGTACATGCAACCATCCAGTTTCGTGTACATTTGCCTTGAAAGATCTCACTCTTACCAGCAATTGTGAAGTGAAAATCGTTTCTTGCCTGGAAGATTGGTAAAGCTGATGGTAACCTCCTCATGGCTTGAAGAAAAGAGCATTTGATACCCTTCGGAGACAATGCATACGCGGGGCACGGTCGCCCAGATTGCACTGACTTAGTTAGGAGTGCAAGACAGCCTCGGGCGAGCCTAGACAACCGCGATGGGTTCGCTTAGACTCTACTGCATATGTACAGCAACCTCGGGCTAGTGAGCTCGCCCATCGGTCTATACTCATTTGATGATTGGCGACGATGGCCTTCAGCAGCAGTAGACAAGACTGGTGATCGACTACTGCTGTTCTTTCGTGGGCCATAGGGTCTCGTAGCAGTCGCGTTCACAACAATATCATCTTCCAAAGAATGATCCACGAACATGAACTGGGAGTTGCATCTTCTCCCTATTGATCACGGAGCACAAGGGAGGATGAGAGTTCCTAGGGGGCGTGAAGAGCTGCCGCGCACCTATCCTCGTCCCAATCATCTAGGCCACAAAGCTGCTCCACACAAATGTTGTTACACGACGGCGCCATGAAGCAGCCTTTGGCGCGCCGGTGAGGAGCTGAGCTGTGATCCTTGAGACCGTATGTATATTACGCAGCGTCGATTCCTCCCTGTCTTTACTTCGACACGACCTTTACTCCACCTGAATTCCATATTGTTTAGGTCTTTCATCAATACCATCCAGGCTACAGAAACAGTCGCAATGTTCAAGCTCAGCAGCACCATTGTCCTCGTTACTCTGCTCTGCTTCACCACCGCCAAACCACCAAACCCTCCCTTCAGCTCCAAAGTCGAAGCTCTAACCCAAGCCGGCCATAGGCTGTCGTACATACTTGACACCAAGAACTACTCCGCCCTCAACTCGGTTCTCGCAAGTGATGTCGTCTTAGACGCAACGGATCTACTGTCACTGACCGGCGGCGTGGCTAAAGGCTTTGACGAAACTGTGTCCACGTTCAAACGCAGCGGCGCCGGAGCCAAGACGGCGCACCGGATTACGAACGTGCTACTGCTTGACGAGATCACGCCAAAGAAGTCCAGAGTGAGCTCGTAGTAAGTCTTGTCTGACCCTGCTTTTTGGTGCACTTCAAGCCTATCTTTCGAGGGCTCACATGCTGCAAGCATCGCCTACTCTCACTGGGTTGAGACTGCTCTTGACGACATCACGAAGACTTGGCGCATCTATTATCGATGCGATGATATCTGGGTTTTAGAAGGCTCGAGCTGGAAACTGCAGCAAAGCAAGGTGTACAACATGGGTTTTGGAGCAGAGGCACCGTTTTATGGGACTAGGTTTTGACCTTGACAGTGTGTCTGATCTAGTTTGAGGATGCGAGCAATACTCAAGATTATGAACAATTTGTGATTTCTACCCATTGTAGTACTGATGGCGCACCGAACATTCAGATGCAGCCTCGTAGTCCATTTCAAAGTCCCACTGGTGAAGGTTATCGCTCACTCACGGTCCTAAGAGGCACATATTTGTCTTCGATCAAAGTTCCGGTGTTTGAACTGCCCGGAGGCTATAAAATTCTCGAAGACATGGCTCACTGTACGCTCATATTTGAACATGTCCGCTCGGCCGGAGCGAGGCATTGCAGGGCAGGAACTGGAAACCGTGGGGAACATGGATCAATCTGCGTTTTTTGTAATGAAGGCAAACCGAAAAGTGAAGCTGAGAAGTCTTCAGCGTCTATCGCTTACTATTCTATGCTATCCTTTCACGCCTTTCCAGAGCCCACTGAAGGGCCCAAGCATGCCAACGATCGCCCAGCTCGATATGAGGTATATCATAACAGCGATCACCAGCAAGGCCCAGTTGCCACCTCGCGCGAAACCAATGGTGCGGGCGTTGATCCAGAAGATGAGGATTGCGCCTGCAGTGATACCAGCGTGAAGAGACCCAACAAGCAACGCAAAAAGCCGGGAAGACATGAGTATGTCGTGGAACTCCGACGGCTTATCACCCGAGCTGTCGGTCACAACCTGCGTTGATGGTTGGCGCCAGCCCAGCGCGCTTATGAGTGGTTCATGGGATTGGCGGGTGTAGGACGTCGTTACCGAGTCGCGTGGTGGTCTAAGGTTCTCGCTTGTCGGGCGTCTTGTAAACTGCACTTGAAGCTCGTAGTCGGTCTCATGTGGTAAACTCTTGTCGCGGTTCGCAGCGCGGATTTGCTCGAATGGCACGAGCATATTCTCGATCAGGACGCCGAGCGGCTGTAGGAGGAGAATAAGCGGTACCAACTGACCAAAGCCCCACTCATCCTCCTGACCAGCTGTCGACGCAAGATTTTGCTCGCGGGGGATGACTATTTGCAACGTCCCAAAGACCAATCCGAGAACAGAGAGCCAGAGCGAGGCAGAGAAAGAGACCAAGGTTTCCAGGACAGCAAGAACCGGGAGGATTGCCATGAGTAGTACGCGAAATGCCACGATATAGCAACAGCTTCTTCTCCTAGTGTATCGTTTCGCGATTGTGGATAGACATCGCTCCATAAATGCCTCGATTGGTAGGTGGAAGGTTTGATGGTATAGCTTTCTCGGAGCTTCCCACATGTCCAAGACTTTCCAGACGTATGAGAAGATCAGAATTGCATAACCAAGAGGTGCATCACTGTTGACACCTTCTCCGTAAGTCCTGCCCCAGAAGCACACCGCGGGCACTCCCCAACCAGTGGGCGCAGACTCCACCAGATCAGCATTCAGTGGATCTCTCGGGTTTGCAATTCCCCATTGAGAACTGATGGTAGGCACCAGGCCGATGAGAAGCATCACGAAAAGTGCGACCATACCGACCAATCTCCAAGTCTTGAGACCATAGTGCTGGGTTAGATAAGGTCTCAGCAAAGAGATCGCGGACAAATGCACGGAGCTTGAGAGCCATGCCAGATACAACACAACTTGGTAATGATAGACACTGATGTCCCCTTTGAGAAGGCCGCGAAAGCCAGCAGCCAAAATAGCAATCCCAGTGACGATCTGATTGTCGCTCAGAGTGAGAATGAATTGTTGGAGTGCAACTTGAGTACGGGGAAATCTTTGCGTCCGAGAGGTTATGTGAAGTACTTTCCGATCCACTGGCGCAAGAAGTTCATCGTCGATGATCCCGAAGAAGTATGCGAGCAGCACTGCAACAAAAGTGACATAGGCGCTTGTGTGGAAAGCAATCAAAACTCCTATGCCAGAAATGTCTGTGTTGGCTGTTGTGACCACGCCATTCTCAATGAATCCGACGCATTCCTCTTCGGACGGCCTCATGCTCCGAACGTGCCTCGGAATCAATGGAGGACGAATACAGGTTATTCGAGCTTGAAAAGTCGTAAAGCAGTCTATTGTGTTTCTATCAGTTACTCGTTTCCCATACGATTTCGGCCTTTTGAGCGTCTTGTCTCTTGTGTAACCAGACGACAGAGGGTCGATACTCACTAGGGGAGGGAAAGAAAAAGGCAGACAGTACAACTGTGGGCGTAAGGCTGAGGAGGATTTCCAGCCCTACAATTTCTGCCGAGCGACATGCATGCTACCTTACCCCTAGCATTATATAGGAATGCTCTTTACCAAGGCCTCACGGCCTAGCCTCACTGGTACCAGTCGAGCTGGCCCATGCAAATGGCATGGGTCTAGCGGGTCAAGGCTGTGAACACTGAAGCGATAATTGGTCGCCTATACGACACAGTCCTATGAGACACACGCCTTGCTATTAAACGGACGCTTTTTCCTTCTTCGTTCTAATCATCAATTTCCTCTTACTCTCATACGAAGATCTGGATCGAAAGCTAGGTGCATGAACTATGGATCCTTAGTTCTCCCCTCTATATTTTGATCTCTCTCGTATGAGCAGAGCTGCTGCTTCGTCATTACAATCATCGGCATTCTCCTTTTCATTACCGACGCACGGTGGACGCCCGGTGGCTGTGGCTGCTCGGGCCGCACAACATCGAGTTCCGCCCGGTCCGCCTTGGACGCCTCGGACGGCTGCCAGAGCTTGAACTGCGGTGTAGAAGTTGAACTTGTCAAAATACCCTGCGTTACGACCACCAGTTTCTTTAAGTCTTTTGTTATAGCAGGGCAGTCGGCCATCGAGCAAGAGTCTTGTGAAAATATGCTCAGGATCTCACCGGGGATGACAATTTTTGCTCAGCGATGTGAAATGAATACAGATTCAAATTGTCCGTATGATCTTCCTACCGCTGGTGACTTCCTCACATGTGCTGTCTAGGTACCTGGCTAGCACGCACCTCGTAACGGAGTTTGGTTAGTCCTTGACGCTGGCAGTGTCGAGATGCCGGCGAGCATTGCTTTCAATAACAGTGATCTCAAGGGAAACATGGAGGCATTTGAGAAATGCAAGTTGCTTGCCATGGATATTCGTTGGAAGCGGCCGGCGGAGACTAGCAATGAGTATCGAGGGTGCATGAGCTTATTTAGTTCTGATCAATTACTGTCTGTGACCATCATCTATACCATTTGACCCTGCTACATGTACCGAATTGCTTCCATCCTGTGCTCGTACTGCCCTCTAGAAGTTGAACTTCAGAGCGATACTCGGCTCTCCCACAGCGCCGACATCCTGCTTGACCTGAGATCCTGCCCTTGCCTTGAGAATCCGCTCCATTAAACCCTTCTCCTCTGCCGGTAAGGAAGCCACCACGCCTCTAAACACTGCTCCATCCGCCGCAGCAACCTCCAACAATCTAGTCGCAGCCTCTTGGTGGATGGAATGGCCTTCACTCGCAGCACGTCGCAGCAGCGTCATGATAACAAGCGCAGTGATGGCGGGTCTGCCTGATTCTGCCACCTTGGGCACGTACGCGGTCAGAGTCTGTGTCATCAGCGAGCGACTTTCATCCGCGCCTTCGAAGTCCATGGGTTGGGCGAGGAATTTGACGGTTTGCGCCAAGAAGCGCCGCTCTGAGATTCCGGCGAGCATGAGAGTCCTGATGCAGCCAGCTGCGACGCGGGAGGTCATGCGACTTTCCAGGCATTCGATGAGCTCTGTGGTGAACTTGTCCAGAAGAGGATCGTTCTCGGTGAAGACGTCCTTGCCTGCGGTCGAAATGAGGATTGTTGCCGCGAGGAGAGAGTTCTTCTCACACGGCAGGCTTGCGTCCGTTTCTCTTCTTTGGGCGATGCGCAGAATGCCGAGAATTCTCAATAGAGAGTTCCTGAGTAATCTTGCTGTGCTGGAAGATCCTGAGTTCTCAGCTACGATGTTCGCAACAAATCTCCTCAAGATGGGCAGACTTGTTGGTACCACCACAGCCTGTGCCGCACCAGTGCCCAGAATCGTGACGAAGATGTTGAGAATAGTGGCATGGAGGTCAGTCTTGATGATGTTTGGGAAGACGTCGCTAACATCAACTAAAGCCTGAAGACTGGAGCGGACAAGACCCTGGGCTTCCTCATTTGCTTCCAAGCGCACCGAGACGGGTGTGTCAGAAAGGCCAGGGATCAGACCCGCGAGGACAAGGACAATGATCCTGGTGAGCTCGAAGAGCTGCTCGATGTCTTCGGAAAGGTGGCCGTCATTCTCCAGAGTATCGATGCCATGGCGGGATGAAGGGTGAGCAATGCAAAGGTTCCGAGAGATTTCCACAATGATCGCCTGCACACCAAGGCTTTCTGTAAGAACCATGCGGTCGAAAAGGTCCATGCTCTCCGCAAAGATGACTTCCTGGTAGATAGCGTTGCCACTAACGCTGGGTCTGAGGATCTTCTTCAATGCCTGTAGGATGTCCAGATTGCGCTGTCTCGTCACAATGTCGTCGTCGTTGGTGCGCACCGCGAGAGACTCGAACACCAGCCCGAAAAGGACGAAGAAGAAAGCCACGGGCTCCTCGCGGTAGTTGATGTCCTGTCGTTTCTCAACTTCGGCATCGGCATCTTGGGCTGCAGGATCAAGCTTTTTGTTGTCGAGAGCATCGAAAACCAGCTCGCTGTCCTCGTCAATAAGACTGGCAATGGCGTCAACCAAGCTCAGCCAGCTTTCTTGGTAGAACCTCAGCAGAGTTTGTCTAGTCAGCGAGGCGTAGACAGTGTCAAGGTCCTCCTCTGGCGCAGCAGCCGTGGCCGAGATGTCCGGCTCAAACCTCAATCGCGCATACTCTTTGAGAGAATTGAGCCACATTGGCACCAGGCGTCCAATATGTGGCTTGACAACATCATCCAGGTACTTCTGCTCTCCACTGGCAACTTGCAGCTCTGCCCAGGCCGAGAAGACCGACATGCGCACCATGACTTGCGCGTTCGAGCTCAATCCTTGGAGGTCTCCGATGGACGCTGTTTCACTTTGCTGCGAGAAGCTGTCGAGCGCTGAGACAAGCAGTTTGAGAATTCGGCCCATGCGCTCAACGTCAGTGACAATGCCTGTCGAAATGAAGGTGCCGCAGACATCTACAGCTTCAGCGGCAAGCTCCGGACTCGAATCGGCCGCGAAAGCGGGTGTGAGAGCAGAACTGATCTGCGCTTGATACTGCTCAAGAAGCATAGCCTCGCTGAAATCGGGATCCGGCGTGCGCCCAAACATCTTGAGAATCTGCTCGACGATGCGCAGACCAATCACTCTCAGCGCCGGCACCGCCGCAGTCGAAGCTGAGAATGCTATCCTCACAATGTCAGCCACTTTGGACTGCAGCGCAGCTTCACCAGGACTTTCCTCGCTGAACCTAGTTTCCTTATTGATCATTGCAATTAGGGTGTGAAGACACTCCATTGCAAAAAGGCGAACTTGCCAGCGCATGAGCTCCTGCGTGGAGCTTGCAGGGCCACCAGTAGCATCATCGTCTTCTTTCCCTGCACCCTCGGTGACCGCAAATCCGGCGACTTCTTCATCTTGCAGGTCTGGGCCGGCGGTATCCTTGGTGATTGCAGTTCTTGGCTGCTCGTTCCGCGCCTTTGTCTTTGTAAGGATCGTGTTGCACCTAGAAATCCATTCGCCAGGATTGCTTGTTCCTGTCTGCTGCAGCCAGTTGAGGAAAATATTCCGGATGGCGACAGTATTCGGTTGGTCATTGAGATACTCCCACAGCCTATCTTCGAGGCCGGGTTTGGCTACGCGGGCAATTTCCGGGGCATCACGTCGCATGAGACCGAACAGGCCCTGAACGGCAGTACTCGAGATCTCGGCGCTTGCGGAGTCCATGTCGCCTTGAAGACGTTGCACGTACTCCACAAATTCCAGATGGCCGGGAGCGTAAAGCGACAAGTGTTCCAGGCATCGCAGGCTGGCTAGTAGAATATCCGTCTCCTTTTCCTGTGAGAACAGTCTGACCAGCGTAAGGATCATGTCCCGCTGTTTTGCCATGTCTTGTAGATCAGGGCCGAGAACGTTAATCAATGAGTCCACGCCTTGGGCAATCGCAGCTGCTACCGGAAGATCGATGGAGGTGTTGGAGCTCGCCAGAACAGCGGTCTCGCTGTTGTGGCTGTCGGAGACATAAAGCTGGCTCAGCATTCCAATGGAGCTGGTGACATAACTTGAGAAGTTCAGACCGGCCGACTCAGCGACTTGTGCCAAACTCTCCAAAGCCCAGAAGTGAACGAGCGGGTGAGTATCGGCAGCGAGAGACATCAGGATTCCGACGATGTTTCTCATATGGAACCCAGCTGCCATGCCACCCAGGTGCGAATGAATAGATGCCAAAGCCAGCGCACAGCCAGCGCGGACATGTGGCTCTCGATTGTTAACAACTGTTTCAGTGAGGTATGTCACCTCGCCAGTAGTAAAAGCTGAGCCAGATGAGTTGCAAAGTCGCCCGATAGCATCTGCTGACATGGAGCGAAGGCTTTGATCTGGAGACTTGATCGATGTACGAAGTAGCGCTTGCAAAGCGTTCTCCGCTTGTGTGCTCGACAAGCTGCCTTTGTAGGTCCCACTTTCTCCTGTGGCCACTCTGAGGGTAGCGTGGAGGGCCGTCGTAATATTTGTGGAGATGGCAGTCTTCCTGGCAGGGTCTTTGTTCAAGGCAGTAGAGCTCAAGGATGACGAAATCTGCTCTAACATGCTTTCCTGTACTTTTGGGGTTTGCAGCGGTAGGGCAAGAGCAAAGACAGTGATGGCAGCATTCACGGCTTCGGTCGCAGCGGATACGGGTAATGCTTCGGTGTCGTTTCCAGCGGGCATGTAACAGCAGGTCGAGTCGAACTCTACGGCGCTGACGATCGGGGTAGCAACAACATCGGAAATGATACCCTCTTCGTCCGTTCTTGAAGTCCAATGACGAATTCTCTTCCTGGTGACAGCATCTTCTACATCCAATCCGGAGAGGAGTCCATTGACACCAAAGCCGTAGTTATCCGCCGCATCCCAGATAGTGTCGTAAGTGCCGGCTGAGCTGGCGATCGCAGCACCGAAAGAGCTTGGGGAATAGTAGTCTGCGCCGCTGAAAGATGCCACTGCCAGGGGAAGCAAAGACGAATGGGCAGTGGCCTCGATGGCGCCAGCAGGGCTAAGCGTCAGGAGTTGCGAGAAACATTGGAACACTCGACGGCGGGCGTTGCATTCGTAGTCTTGCAATTGAAATTGTGGCGAAAGTCTGTGTTGCGGGTCGTCGCTCGTTCGCTTCCACGGCAAGCCTTGCAAGAAAGAGACTGTGTTTTCCAGCATCGCTGACAGACGGCGAGAGACATCCGAAGTCAGCAGACGCTGGTTGAACGTAAGGAAGGACTTGATAGAACCAAGGGCGCACTCCCTGACGTGCGTGAGATAACTCAACTCGAGCATGCTGCGCTGTGAAATGTTCTCTTTCGGGACGGGTTTGGGCAGTGCATTCTTCCACAGCAGCATGAGCTGAGACAGATGGATCTTGACAAAGTTCGGCCCAAGCGACATCAGTCCACCGATCATTACCCAGGCAACTTCCAATTGACAACTTGAGACTCGAAGATCAGAGCTTCCAGCTGACTTCAGGAGTGAAGTTGCTTGAGACAAGACTCTAGCATACACGTCCACAGAGCCATACAGTGGGTGCTTGTTTGAGGCGCTGAGGATCGCGGCAAGGCCATGTGCGTACCCTACACACCGCTTTGGGCTTTGCTGAGGGTTGCCGAGCAGGTTCAATTCACGGTTCACGCTGTTCAAGCAGATTGTTACAGTTGGCAGGAGTTGCTGTGGGACCGCCAGAACGAGAGAACGTAATGCTCGCGCAGTGTGTATTTGCAGCGCGAAACTGGGATGGGGCAGAACTTGAAGCAGTCCTTCGCGACAAAGCTCGGCGACAGATCCGATGCCGGCGTCGAGGCATTGAATGAGAGATGTGAGAGCTGAGACTGCCACTGTAAGTACATTTTTTGAAGGCTCTGGTCGCTCTTTCACCGCTTGTGGGTAGTCCTTGATGATGTCGTTAAGCAGGAAACGGCAGGCATTGAGCTGAGCGGTCTCGCCAAGCATCCGCATGATGACGCGGTCTAGAATGATGCTTACGAACTTCCTACTGATGAGCAGGCGGTATCTGTTGAACGGGAGACTCCCGTGATTGAGGACGTCTCTAAAAAGATGCTGAGCAATTGCTCCGTAGTTGCGTTCGACTACACTTTCGCCGAGTGCCTTTAGAACGCTGGCGTATGTCTGCACGACGGCTGTGCGCGCTCTGTTGGAAGTCGTAGGGCGCATGTAATGCGTGGAAAGCAGTCGAAGAATCTCTATGAGGCTGTAGGAGAGTGCCGTGACGGGCTTCTCTGGCGCAGGGGACGAGGTCCTCTCGGCCTCTTCCTCAGCATCTTCGGGTTGTGCCTTTTTGGTCTTCTTCGGCTTCTTGATTCGTGGCACAGCTTCCTTTCTGGGTGATTCGGAATAGCTCTTGACCAAGACAGATGTCAGACAAGCGATGGCCGCGCGCCTTACGGAGATTGATGTGCTCTCCATGGCCCTCCAGATAGCGACCTGCAATTTTTCGAAGTCATTTGAGTTGTCGTAACCTGCGCCGTGCAAGACTAACTGCTCCAGACACCAGCACGCTGAAGCCTGAACAAGCATGGATTTATCTCCGCTGACCGCATTGCGCGCTTGCTTCCATATAGTGCGGCCTACGTCGTCTTCGATCGCCGCGACGACTCCCTTCACTATCTTGCCCAAAGCGCGGAAGATGGCGTTGCGATACCCTGTGTCGTTCGCAGCAGGCTTTAGTTGCTTGATGAGAGCAGTGCACGCAAGCGGCGACAAGCTCACAGCGCTATCGCCAGCAGCCTCGAATATTGCTCCCAGACAATGCGCGGCGGCATGTTTCGTCTTGAGATCCTTCTCTTTGCCAGCGGTGAGAATGGCGACACAGTCATTGATGGACTCGTACAGGATCTTCCTGCTGCCTTTTGTGAGGATGTGATTGAAGCATCGGCCGAGATTCCCACGAATTACTCTTGTCGGCGCAGGAGAAGGGAGGTTGATTATCTGGAACAGCTCTGATTTCAAGGCTGTCTGCTCGGCGGTGGCTTCATCTGAGGTCAGGGATTCGGTGTGTTTCGCGAGATCGGCGGTGAAGGTGAGAAGGTAGAGATCTTGCTGCTCCGAAGGCAGCGCATGCAACTTCGCTACTTGAAGCTGGAAAGGCGAGACGTTACTGCTGTCGCCATTGGCCGTGGGTGTGGGTTCGGAGGAGTTTGCGGTCGGAGGTCGTGGAGGGGGAGGGGTTCCAGGGTTCGAGGCAGGTTGTTCGTCCTGATCGGGCATTGTGTGAGGGTGAGGCTGGATGTGCAATTGCGGGTTATTGCGTCTTCTTCATGTCCAGCGCGGGATCATGAAGCGAGGTGAGGTGTGTGGAAGGTGGCAGGAGATGTAAGTGAAAGTGAAGGCAAGTGGGCAGTGAGAGAGCTCAAGTTGACATCTCACGCGCGCATCACCCACAACATTCAGCTTCCCCAGCAAATGACGATACCCCCACTGCCCTAACTGCGTAAAAGGGGTCTAGATTTATCAATCAATTTGATTGCCCATTCCCTCCGTAAATTCATTAATCAATTGTTCTACACCCCTCTGCTCTACAACTTCTCCCCAAGTGATTATCACCACCAAATACCCGCAATACCACACAACAATGGCTCCCAGTCGAGGTTGCTCCCTCTTCCACCGCTTCTCGCCATCACCAACCCTCCGCCACCATCCTCGAGTCTTCTCCACCACCCCCATTCTCCCCTCAGGCCACAACCGCTGGTCCAAGATCAAACACGACAAAGGCAAGGCCGACGCCCTCAAAAACCGCCAGCGCTCCATGTTCGCCGAAGAAATCGCCACGGCATCCAAACTGTTCGGTCCCGAGCCCAACGCAAACCCAAAACTCGCCGACCTCATCACCAAGGCCAAGCGCGAAGGTTTCGCCAAAGCCTCCATCGAGGCCGCCATAGCTCGCGGTCAGGGCAGGAGTTTGGACGGTGCGACCTTGGAGAGCGTCACTGTCGAGGGGATCATGCCGAACAACGTTGGCGTCATTGTGGAATGCGAGACGGATAATAAGCTGCGCACGCTGGCGGGCGTGAGGTTGGTGATCAAGGAAAATGGAGGCGCGGCAAGTCCCTCAAGCTACCTGTTCGAGAAGAAAGGGAGAGTGGTGTTTGAACAAAAGGATGGCGTTGGGCTTGACGAGGTCATGGAACCTGCCCTGGAAGCCGGCGCGACGGATGTAGATGAGCTGGAAGATGGAACCGTGGTTGTTTCCACAGCACCTAATGACACAAAAGCCGTCGAGGAGGCCGTCTCCAATGCTCTTGGGATCAGCATCAAAACTTCGAGTATTGTGTGGGATCCAAATGAAGACACCAAAATGGCGGTGGCAAGCGAGGATGCCGCTGGGGACTTGGCAGCCTTTGTCGACGACATGATGGACCGCGAAGCCACCGTGCAAGCTATCTCCATGAATGTCGCACAAGGGTCGCTTGCTGAAGACACTTGGAAGGATCTGAGCGCAAGGCTGAGTTCATGATGTTCTTCAAATTTCTCTGGCCGGCTGCACGAAGGACAAATTGACAGCACCTGTTCGTTCGTGCGCCCCTGTACAAATACCACGATAGACACGAAGGGCATGTACTCTCTAGCTGTTCTTCTATATACCCCCTCTTCGCCACGGCCTCGTCCACCGCCTTTTGTACATACCATTCTAAGCTCTACCTCCTACCGAATAACTCGTCTTTTCTTTCCTACCAATCCTGCCATGCAACAGCAGATCAATTGCCGCAAGACCATGAGCTCACCTGAACGTTCAGATGTGTGACATTCCCACGACCGGTTCCTACACGGCGAGCCCGTCTTACACCACTCCTGCCACTTCCACTTGAGGAACCGCAGTGCTGTAACTGCACGCCTTCTCTCGCAATCAGAAGACTCCTCAGATGAACAAAACAACTACTTCCTAAAGATCTATCGCACCACCTCCTACTTCCTAAAGATCTATCGCACCACCTCTGCGGCCTTCAGAATCACGCTAGATCTTTTCTTGCAAGTTCGATCCGGCACTGGACCGCTATTCGGTCCCCGATCGTTAAAAAGTACCAGCCTTTTGGCATCCCAGCGAACACGACCGAACGGAAAGATAAAGGGATGGAATTCTACGAGATTCTTGCTACTTTTATCTAGTCAAGACAGGTCTGCCTGAAGCTATCTCATCGACTAAGCCCAGGCCCGCAGCTCGTCGAGTTCAGCTCGCCCACGATCTCAGGGAAGAGCTGAGTGGAGTTCCTGTCTTTGAGCAGATAACTACAGATGACCGCAGAGCCATTCTGGACGGAAGCTATTTGCTCATCACTGCAAGAGCTAAGCTGCGCCGTGTAGCAATACTCCAACGGCTGTGCCTCGAGCGGCTTGTTTGTGATGTTGTACGTGTTCTCAGGGCCCTCGGTCGAGTAGTCTGCGTCGATCTGGGTCTTGCCCGTGGCGATGTCACGGCCGAAGAGCGCGCGGGTGAACACCTGGTATGCAGTCTCGGGCTGGTAGCCGGGAACCTCGTGACCCGCCTCGTAGATTCGCGAGAAGGAAAGGTTTCCGTGCTGGCGAGTTTGACCGCCAGTGTAGGACTCGTTCGTGCGAAGGGGAGCGTAGCCTGCAGCTTTGAAGGCCTCGCTCTCGGAGTATGGGATGGCGAGGGACACTTGCTCGCCGCCGTACCAGTTGCAAGCGAAGTCACGGTCACCGTAAATCAAGGCCACTTTGACGCCGTTGTCCAGCAGATAACCCATGTCTGGCAGAGAAGCGTCGCGAGGGTACGATCCCACCATGTCGAACATGTCTCCGACAGCGCTGGACGACGCCGTGAAGTTCAAGGGCACGCCCAAGGCTTCGTGAACATGCGCTTGGTCGAGGAAGCCTCTCCAGAACCCGGAGGGCGTGACGGTCGATGAGATGGCACCGATGTCGAAATATTGGCGCTCAGTTGCGTTGCGGTACCCGTCCATGATGTTTGTGTAGCAATACGTCTCGGCCGCCTCGCAGATCTCGTTGACGGCATCGTTCCCGCCGAGGTTTTCTGGATCGTGGATACTGGCAGCTTCGTGGCAAAGAAGAACTTGATCCTTGCAGCCACCTGGCTGTTCCCAGGCTTCTTGCATGCTTTGAACCTGAGACTCGTTGATGGCTTTGATGCCGTATGTGTTGCTGTAAGCCATCGTAGCGTAAGTGGGCCACATCGTGAGTCGATCGGCACAGCCATTAATGATCAAGAGTGTGTCGAGATTGAGAGGTGTCGCATTGGTCAAATTTTGTGCGCTGAAAGATCCGTTCGCAATCTTCTGGTTCTGCTCCTCAAAGTAGCCTGCGAACTCGGGACCCCAGCGTTCACCCTAGATGGCATATCTTGGTCAGCATTTGTGAGAAGAGACATTTCACCGTCAGCTACTTACGAAAGACTCAGCCGTTACTGAAATGCGTGAGTCGTTAGGGTAGTAGTGCGGAAATTCCTGCGTAAATGTTTGCATGAAGTGCCAAGCAGCCTTCGCAGCATTTCGAACGCCCCGAGCGGTGTTATTGATATTCTGGCTCGGGTACGTTCCCAGAAGAAGGGTCGAGTTGACTTCAGGGACAGTGTCGTTTATCAGAGTGATCTCATTTTCGGCAAGGTCTTTCGTGGCATAGTGGAGGGTGTCGTAACTGAAACCGGTCTGAACGGGCTGGTCCAAGTAAAGCATGTTGACTTCGTTGTTCCACGACCATTCGTTCAGGTATGTTGTGTTGGAATCGGCGTCTACATAGCACGGCCCGGTTCCAGAAAGAAGTCCTCGCATTGAAGAGGAGCCAGGGCCGCCGTTCAACCAGATGGCCAGAGGAGCATTCTCAGGATCTTTTCTTGCCTCAAAGAACCAAAAGAATGAGTTGATGGGGTAATTCTGAGTCTCGACACCAGTGTCGTTGAGAGCACCGGGTGGTAGGTGGACATAGCCCGAATAACTACGAACCCCTTCGGAGGTCTCGCAGATGTTTGTCTGAACATGTTAGTAGGTCGAATCCGTCATTAGTTGGGAAGCAGATTGAGTCACCTCTTTGAAGCTGATCTGTACTCCGTCGTTGAATCTGGAATCTAGGACTGTAGTGTCCTTGGGCTCTGCCGGGAATCCTGCAAGCGAAACGCCAGCAAAAAGCGAAGCTGCGCCAATCAAATTATGCACACCCATTTTGTGTTTTGGGAGGATTTGATAGTACAACATCCGTCAACGGGAAGGAACCCAAAACCAGCTGTTATATGCAGAGGAGGCCTATCTTGCCGTCCCATTGCATAACTGCATCGTCACCTTTGCTGCCGGCGATAGCACGCTGGATTTGACGATTATGGACATTGCACATGGTGTCCGCGGAGAGTTTTTAGCGTGAATATCGACAAATGCGGAGTCCTATCATAGATTGGTCTCAATCGGTCTCAACGCTTGGGCGAGACACATTGATAATGATGATATGGGCCATGTGGCACTCGCAGCGGTGTCGCCCTCAGACCAACACCGTCGGCAAGCAGCCGCTCATAATCGCTGTGTAAACTGAAAGAGGCAATGATGAAGTCAGCTATCATGAAGACTGTGACGTTCACGGAGGTACCTCCTAAAGGTGGCCCGACTCAGTGGGCCATTATTGTGCTTTCTTGAAGCGAATACGCCAAGCAGAATGTTGAGATCAACCGGGTGCTTGGGACGATCGGTATCCGGGATGATGCCGATCGGGCGGCAGCAAGCGAAGGATGTCGATCAGATCTTGCGACCGCATCACTGGTCATGAGTTTTGTAAAGGTGTTGATTTCACCAGCCCAAGCGCGGGCATGATGCCAATGTCTTAGATCGGAACGACAACCCCTTGCTAAGCAAAGACGCCTTTTCCACAACCCCCTTAGGATGCCGATTGTTGCTTAGTGAAATATATACTGATACGGTCAGATGCGACATTATTGTATGATGGCTGGCAAAGACCTTCCGCCAGCCTTTCAGAAACTTGAGAAGAGCAACACAGGAGAACTTTGATCTACATATACACGGGTGGCAACGTCATGATGAACGCTTGATGAAGCTTCCTGAATTCAACTCATCCCGTTCCTAAACTCAAAGCATTCTCAGGAAGTAAGCTTTTGAGCGCTGCGATACGCAAATATATAATGGCCTTTGGCCCAACTTATCCCATGCTCATCAACTGTAACATCCCATGCTCTTCTATTGCGTGGACAATCCAATCCTTGAACTGTTCAATTAACCAGACCAGGAGCACACTATCCACCATTTCGACAATGACTTGGCGGGCGGCCATTTGCAGTCATAAGCCTCGAAACATCTCGCTTCGACGCTAATCTTGCTTGTTTGTGCTGGGGTAATGGGTTTCTGAAATCCAGAACGCGGGAGCACCAGCTCATGTGTGCACTGGCTCAGGAGATCATGAGAGTGATTGCTTGGGCACAGAGTCGATACAAGCCGCTAAAGGTCGGCTGATTTGATTCACTTTTCTGCAGTAATCTCAGCGCCTTGATACAATGAGAACACCATTGATCAACATCGAATGGCTTCATAATGTCTTTCGGGAGACAAGCGATCCAGCTTGCCGGTCCATAATAGGTCACCGTGAGGGCCCGATCATGCTTTGAGTGGAAGGACTGTCACGGATTTGTTCGTTGAGGCGGCAACCATCCCTCTCATAAGGCATTGCAAGCCCTGCTAAGACCGTGGCCTGACTGCGACTCGAACGGGGCCCATGAAGCCGCTTGTGCAAGGGTGCACAGATCGAGCTTGTCGGTAGGTTCTTCAGGCTGTTCTCCAAAGCAGGCTTCGAGATGTCTGCTGGTGACCGAGTGTGTATCCCAAGGGAAGACGCTGAGAGATCTGGAGGATCTCTGGTGAACTTCAGCATCAACATCTGCACATATGAATTGAGGCACTGTGACTAGATGATGGTGGTCTCCAGCTCGTGACCATGACGAAACGCGTTGGCGGATACGCATCAAGTTTGATGCTATGCGCTGTCCATCAAGGGATGCAATCGTGTCAAAGTCATAGCGATCTTGCGACAGCAGGGCGCAAATGTGATATTGAGGGCTCCAAACATCATTAGCATCATCCTGTTAGAGATTCTAAATCGAACATTCAAACATTGTTGACAGCGTGACAGTACCAATCCGAGGTTACGTCTCGCTTCGTCGGGGCATCTGGCTGCGGACTCGCGCTGCATTGCACCGGCAACCGAAACACGCACGACGGCTGCGCCACCAAACCAGGAGAGAAACGGTTCAGGATCAACAACCTCCTCCACGTCGACGAGTCGTCTATGCGGAGTGTCGTGGGGTCATTTGGGGCATATTGTGGTTCTTTTCGACGAATCCCCATCAAATGATTCGTAGCAGTAGTGCTTGCTCTCGGTTCCGGATGAGCAGGGCACGAGTAGTACGCTGCCCAAAGCTAGATTTTCAATAGAACGGCCACAGATCATTAACCAAAGACACCCGGGAGCTGTACTCGCTAATGTGCCCATCTTTGTTACTGTCAAGATGGGATTCCTTTCTACTACTGGGGGCCTGAAGGGCAGAGCATTGCGATGGGCTATCACAGCTTGCTCATGTCAAGCATTCCTCTTGCTTGGCTTCGATCAGGGGGTGATGAGCGGGCTCATCGGTGCCAACAATCAATTTGGAAGAGATTTCAACAGTCCTGATGCGAATACACAAGGAATTATCACATCCATCTATGGTGAGGCAAAGCATTGAGGCTGCAGTCCCCACGTCAGGGCGCTGACATTCGGCATGCAGACATTGGCTGTGCGGCAGGCTGCCTGGTATGCTTTGTGTATGGAGAGCGCTTTGGGAGGAAGCGGATGATCATCGCTGGAGGTAATGTCAGATCCCAGGCCCGTCACGAAACAAAGTCGAATCGCTAACCAAGCTTGACAATCCAGGTGTCACCATGATCATTGGGACCGTATTCCTTGGCTCAGCAACAACTCTTGCTCAGCTTTTGGTCGGGCGCATCGTCACAGGAATCGGTAATGGCTTCAATTCTTCCACTGTTCCCATCTATCAGTCAGAGATGTCGAAGCCAGAGATCCGCGGTACATTACTTTGCGCCCAAGGCACACTTACGATCCTTGGACTCTGCATCGCCTACTGGCTAGACTATGGGATTTCCTTTGTCGATGGGCCAGCTCAATGGCGATTCCCCATCTCGTTTCGTACGTTCCGGTGTCAATATCTCAGGAGAGCTGTCACTAACAACTCTCAGAGGCCTTTTTCGCGATTTGCTTGGTCTTACAAATACTGCCCCTGCCTGAAACTCCGCGATGGCTCATCGAGCATGGCCGTGCCAAAGACGCAAGCCGTATCATTGCTGGCCTAAAGTCCAAAGAAGCTTCCCCTGAGGACGAAGATGTGGTCTTCCAGAGACGAGCCATCGAAACCGCACTCGAGCTGGAGTCTGCCGGCGGTCCATTCAGATACGCAGAGTTGTTCGAGGGTGGGAAGCTACAAAATTTCCGGCGCATGGTCCTTTGCGGCATGGTCAGTCTGATGCAACAATTTACCGGTGAGTCCTTGTGCACCGATTGCACAAATCGTCAACATGGGTCTGTCGCTGACCTTGAAACAGGTTCGAACATGATCAACTATTACGCTCCTATCGTCTACCAACAAACGATGGATCTCTCCCGCAACCTATCGCTGATTCTCGGAGGCTGCACCTCCCTCACCTACCTTTTCGGCAGCATCATACCGCTCTTCACCGTGGACAAATTCGGGCGACGGCCTCTATTGATGTTTTCTGCGGCCGGTCTTTGCACCTGCTTCTCCCTAGCCGCCATATTACTCAGCTTAGGCACCGTCAGTGCAGCTTATGGTGCCACGGCCATGGTATTCCTGTTCCAGATCTTCCTCGGCATAGGCTGGCTTCCAGTGCCTTGGTTCTACCCGTCCGAAATTACTACGACTAGGATCAGATCTAGAGGTCAAGCGTTTGGCGGGTTCATCAACTGTTGTTCTCCCGGCAGTCCGCGCACGAAGAACATATTGCTGACATTCTGATCTTTCAGGGATGTGCGTTTTCGCGGTTGTGCAGATTACTCCGATCGCCATTCAAAATATCAACTGGCGGACCTTCATCATCTTTGCTGTAAGCTTCCAAGAAGCCCCCTATTTGAAGGTTCGGCAGTCTAAGCTAACTCAATTCAGGTCTTTAACGCTTGCTGGGTTCCGATCGTTTACTGCTTCTTTCCCGAGACTCGAGGCCTGCAGCTCGAAGACGTTGACCATCTTTTCGAAAAGGGCGGGATCACTGGTGGCGTATTCAGAGCCAAGGGCGGTATGACAGTCCAGCCTGGCTGGCATACTTCGCATCCGAATATGCACGGTGTGGAGAAAGTACCCGAAGACGCGCTGGGCATTGAGATGGTTAGCAAGGATGTGGAGGATGTCTGAGATTGAGGCTAGGACGCATGACGGTCAAATTGAGTCAATTTTAAATAATGGATGGATCAGGTAATGAAATTTCGTCTGGAACATTGCTATTCAAGTCTCTCACTGCGGGACTGTACATGTACTGTGAATGCCGTGGGACGGGGACTTGCTCATGGTTGATACTGTGTTTTCCTATGCTGACTCGCGGCAAAGCAGAGAGGTCGTATTGTTCAAAGGGTGGTATCTTAGAAATGAAAGCGAACGTAGGACATTAAATACTAGAATGATTGCCGGGTAATGAGGTCGAATGAAAAATTGGGTATAGGGTGACAACCAGATTCAAGCTGGGCGGATCCTGGGCAGACGGCTGCGGCAAGATACTAGAAAAGACATTTGCCAATGCCTCCAGCATCATTGCTCGGCGCAAACGCGAAAGCTCAGAGCACGCCTCGCCCACCGTCTATGAGTTTCTGCGCTCATTCCGGCCGCCTCGAGATATCCCTCTCTGGCAGAAGCGATATCGTAGGGTCGTCCAGATGTGCTAAGATGCACGTGTTCCGCTCTAATAAGCGTTCATTGGTGCCGGGCAGCCCAGATGCGTGATGGCACCAGCCAGCTTCTCAGTGACAACCTTGACGGCATCCTCGGCGATGCTGAGAACGCCGCTGGCAAGGCTAGGCATAGGGAACAGCAGAAGCTGGTAGACCAGGCAGAGAACGTTTGATACGCTGACATCCGCATCGATTTTACCCTCTTTGATTGCGCCAAAGTCGATTCCATCAAAGTGGCCATCAGCCGTGTTGCCGCCGAAGAGTACGGGGTACTCCAGGTACATGCTCAGAAAGTTCTCTACTACGCCAACAAGACCGTATGGCGTTTCGCGGGCCTTCCAGCCCTCCGGAATACTCTCATTGCCCCCGTAGGCCCAGGATCCATCGGCTTCTTGGTATGTGCCGAAGAAAGTCGCCACGGTCTCTGTTGAGGCAGACTCGCCGTCGCCGTACAATTCGGGCAAGAAAGCTGAAGCAGCGTAGGAGATGAGGCCGATGGGAGTGTAAGAGAAGTAAGGATTCTCCTGTTGAGACTGGTGCCAGCGCTGGTGCTTCAGCTTGGAGATGTTCGATTTTGTGAAGTTACCGCCGGTAGTCTCAACCATCTGGGCAAAGAGTGTAGCGTTGAGTGAGAAGTTGTCACCTTCGTTAGTAAAATAATCATCGCGACTCATGGAGGCGTCGACTTCGAAGCTACCGTGACCGTTGAGGCCCGGTTGGCTCCCAGCGAGGAGCTCGACGGCGGCGGTACGGTCGGTAGCATCACAGCCGATCGAAAATTTCTGGGTGATGGTGTCACCATCTCCAAGCACTGTTGCGATCAATGTGATTACTGTAGCGAGCTCCCATTCCATGTTGAACACGTTCTGGCAGGCGTCGACCGACTCTGCGAAGTTCGTAATGCCGTCTCGGGCGATGAAGCCGTGGTTGGCAAGCATGTTCATTCCAGGGCACCTGAGGTAATTTCATTAGCTATTCGAAAAGCGAATCTATAACTGGCGGATGCTTACGGTCCGCGAATATCGGTTTCCTTAGGATGAATGAACTTGTGATCCTCATCGCCGGGAGCTGGAACTTGATAACCACCCTTTCCCCTTCCAGGTAGTCCATTCTTAGCATGGTTGTAGGGGAAGTCAGGGTTCCACTTCGCTGCGGGCTTGTGGTCGTGGTTGACAGGGCAGTTCTTCGGGTCAGCCGCAGGATAAGTGTTGTCGCGATTGCGATCCTGATTGAAGTCGAGTACGGAAGAGTCCGACATGTTGATGACCTTGGACAGATCGATGAGGCCGCCTTTGCCAGTGAGATCAAGCAAGGGCCCCTTTCCATCCAGGTTCAGCAAGCCCGGGAAGGCAGCACTTGCGCCCACTAAGGCTGAGAGGGCAACGAGCTTCATCTTTGTAGACCACTGCGATAGCAAGATGACGGACTGTCTACAGAAGAGAGCGCGGAGAAAGGTGGACGAAGGAAGTGAGGGGTGATTAGGGCGCGCGAGCCTGAGACGAAAGGGAGCTGTTAAGTATCAGCTTACCGTTTGCACGATCTCTAGGTTGTCGGGGAAGAGGTGAAGGGTCTAGCGAATGTCAACGGCTTTTTGTGGCTCGCATTGCTGAGTGTAGAAGATGTGACTGGCGTGTTCAGCGCCATCCATATGTTGATCGCCCTCCGCCATGGAACTCAACTAAGCAGTGGTAGAATCCTGACTCGCCATTTGCGCCTACTCGCTTTAGACTCTGCGCAGGGTCGTGGAAATGGCAGGTCCTCTAGATTGAAGAGCTCAGATGCTCAACGTATTCCAAGAAGCAAGCATTCAATGCAACGGTTGATGGTTTGCATGGTGAAAGGCACCCCACGCATGTCTGATCATCTTCGTTGGCTCGAGTGCTGTTTTGTGAAGTGTACGATTTGTGCCGTCTCACGCCATGTCAAGAGGCTGACTCCTTAGCTCCATTGTCGAAGGCGTCAGGGATGAGTTCGTTGATCCACCCGAGTACTTCCTAAAACGACACTAAGAGAGATCCAGCAACGGTCTTGGACAGGTGAGCGAGTATCAATGTCCAAGTGGCGCGGTCAAGATTCATGCTCATCATGGCTCAACAACAGGTATCCATCGACCATTAGACGTCGCAGATGCCGCCTTGCGCAACGCATGTAGACCAGACTTGCCGCCCCAGAGACTTATGAATACAATTGTGGAAATGTCTTGTCGAAACGCCATCGAAAGAGGATGGAGTGATATGCTGCCGACCAAAAGAGGCCGGACTGTGGCTAGACCTGCTTCCAGAGTTGACCCGGATGCGCGGCGCCGAAGATCTGCAGAGAGTTGTGGGGAACCCTGTGAAGATTGTTCCCCTGAGCTGTCACGCTGTCGCGCTGTCTGGCCGTCAACGAGCACTACGAAATTTCTATACAGCCATCTCACGGGAGTCGGTTTAGGATTGAGCTTTATGCCGTATGTGCGGATTCAGGTGATCGTGGACGGGAGTTGGAACTCATTTCCGGGCATATCTTGTGTCTTTGAAGAATCGGAGAATCCGTCCGAGCGTGGCCGTTACCTGACGACTGAACGTTGGTACGATTGAGTGGCGATGATGTCTGCTTGCAAGTCAAACAAGTTTGCGGTACATTCTCGCGACTGATCGCAACAAACCAGTGCGAAGGGTTTCCGAAGAGCCGTCGTCGAAGTCTTGAGTATCTGATATTACGCGCAAAGCGAGGATGGCCAGGAGGTATGGATGACAGCACCGGTTGCCATCCATTTACGAATATATTGGATACGACTAACCCTATGGGGAAGCGTACCGACATTGAACCGCTTTCTACTCCCATGTTTTGAATATGTTCTAAGAACAAAATTTTTATTCTCTCTGATATGACGGCAAAAATCCTTGGATATTTGCTTGCCCCCTATGTTTCTCTAAGTATCGGTAAAATCTACTCTCGACCATCGAGCGGAGAACATAGACGCCGGCAACATATGGACTTTAGAGTGAATCCGCCTCTGGTTCTCCTCGTCTTCCCCAGTGAGGCCACCGAAAAGATCAACATATCAACGTAACCGCAAAGTATGGATCTCATTCAGATCTCGCGTAACGTAGGCCACACGAGCGCGGAGTTTGCAACTGTTTAGCCCTCCCCGTTGAAAACGTGGTTTTAGGTGATCTCTCGTCTTCAGCGTCGCCAAGAGGTACTTGACCCATGTGTCTGACTCTGCCTACCAGATCGTCCAGATCATCCAGATCATCCAGATCATGCCAATGATCACCGTTCTTCCAAGAAGGGATGGGCTCAGAGGCAGAAAACACATGTCCAAAGCCATCGTTCGACCAACGAAGGTGTTCATCGACTATTTCTGAAGAGCAAGCTTACACCAACCCTAACCCTAGCAATTCGCTGAAGAGATGAACTCGTCTACCGAATCCGGGCAGGCTCCGCAAAACCTCCGAGCTCGGAGAGGGCAGAGACACATCTCCAGACACGGTCATGAGCCTGAATCGATTTAAGAGATTACGAGAGCATAAGCATTTTGAATACACTCGCAAGACTGCTCGAATAATATGTGTCACTTGTGCTGTGAACAAGTGCTCTTCACACAAAGATTTGACCACCGAATTGAACCGCCTCATCCCCCTTCAACATCATTCTCTTCGAATGGAGAGACAAGTCCACTCACTCCAAGCGCATGCAAGCAAAGCTCATAGCATCAGCATTCGCCTGGCCTTCAACACCACCAAAACCGCTCGGCTTGTTCAGGCTCCACTCCATCTCAACGTATGGCCAGCAGATTCTGTCATCTCCCATGGTCACCATGTCACCTGCGACATACGTGTCCATGGACTTTACAGGTTCGCCGATGGTCTCGCCGGCCTTGTTAACAAGCTGATAGTACGTGCCCGTGAAGGTACCGCCACATCCCATGGCGATGAATTCACACTGAGGGGCAGCAATTTCCTCCCACGAGACCAGTGCGTACTCGTCGTTGAAGACAGCAACGTGCGCGTTGGATCTGTCAGGACCTTCCTCAGGCGTCACCCAATTGACTTGCTCATCACCCTCAGCGCTGATCTCAGACGAAGCTTCTGCGCCAGTCTTGGTCTCTTTGTCCGAGAAGAGGGCAATTGCCACGCGTCGTCCGTTGGTGCGGTTGAGAGTGTGCGTGTATCCTTCGCCCATCCAGTCGTTCATGGAAAGCTCGAGAGCACCACGAGATACCCAGGCGAAGATGTAGGAGTCGTCACTGAAACGTGCAAGCGATGAGTAAGAGCCTGACATGCCACCCACTGATGTTCTGTTAGTACACAAGCCCGCTACAACGCCCGCTGAAATTACTCACTGGACTCTCCTCCGCCGCCATTGGTAGTGTTCTCGTTGGACACTTTGATACCATTGCTTCCCATTCCCTGGGTCTTGGTGTTCAGCCAGATCGCGCCCTGGTCTTCAGCACAAAGGGAGGCAAATGGTGGCTCATCAGCGGCTGCGAATGCGATACCGGTATTGTGCGAGCATCCCCATGAGCTGGAAGCGCCGGTGATGGTCTGCAGCTCGCCATCGGCATTGACATACTGGATGCTGTCACCGAAGTGTCCTTCAGACGCTCCACTGTACGCAGTGACGACAAAGTAGGCACCGTAAACCTGAGCCTCGTCCGACCATGCCAGATCGCCGTTCATATCAGGCGACATCATGAGTCCATCGGACTCGTGCACGCCTGGCCCGGCAACGAAAGTCTTCCAGGCCTGCTTACCGTTCTTGTAGCGGTAGATGGCAGGCACCGGCGTCTCGTCGGGTGGAGCATCAGCCACAGACGAGGGAATCGCTTCGTTACCGAGCAGTGCAAAGCCGTTGTTGTGGGCGACGATGCCACCTGCTTCCTTCACCCCCTCAACCGTAACGACATCGCCCCTGGGCTCGAAAGTCTTGGGATTGATGTTGCGCACATGGACGCCTGATCCCGAACCGTCAAGGTAGGCGAGATAGCCCCTGCTACCATCCGGCGAAAGGGCGAAAGGAGTACGACGATGGTGGGGAAGTCCAGTCCAATAGGCCTCTTTGATGGGGTCAAAGTCCTCATTCAATTTGACGGTATTCGGGAACGATTCAAGCTTGATGGATTGACCCTGTGCTGCGGCCAGCGCGGTAGTGGTCGAAAGAACGAATAAAGAAGACAAATAATGCATCGCGCAGCGTTGCTAACTAACCAGTAAACGAGTGTATAGAAGTTCGCGAAGTGCGGTACGAAGCTGTGCTACCGTCGTCGCGGGACTCTACCTGATTTTATGCCCAGCTGCGGAGATTATGCCATTGTGAAGCCCTAAATGGGCTTTTTGGGCTGTTTTGAGTATGGCATAGTTTGGGCAGTCCAGATTCCAGCCATACATGGCTTTCGCTTCAGAGTAGGGCTGAAAACGTGGGCACGAAACGGTAGTTCACACCTTGCCGGCGATCTCCCCTTTCGTCTATTTGGTGATGCCTTAGTATCCAAGGCATTCCAAAGAACTGCCAAGTCAATTCCATGCGATCCTTGTGATCATCTTTTCTGAGCTCGCCGACGATCAAAGCCCTGTCTATAGCTAGCCATGGCAAAGTTCCCAAGTCGACCCTTCTTGATCGACTCGTGCTCGCTCTGAACCTTTCTGAATTGACATATATTACACTATATGAAACGGACCAGAACTATTGGCATACGCGAGGGGGTCGAGACGTTCGAGGGTGAACCCTACATCCACACTCGGCGCTTTTTAAGCGGCCGCTGTCAACCTGAAACGGCTATGCTTGCCATAGCGCTAAGATCCCCCCGAGGCGTTCTATATGGAAACCCGCTTCGGTGAATACCTGTTCGTGGTGTTCTTGGTTGTGACTAGCGTGCAGAGCAACACATATTACAAAAGGCGCCTTCGGCCTGCGCAATTGAAGAGATTAAACCATAGGATATCGTTCTCTCGTCTCGTTTCTGTCATTCGTTTCACAATCAATCGTTTATTCATCACATTCACTTCTACAACACACTTTCTTTCAACAAAGCCGCCCTCGATGCCCATTCACAGCTCCGTCATGCGCGCCGCCCTGCTGGCCAGTGGCCTCGCCGCACGCACTGTGTACGCCTACACCCAGGTCAATGTGGCTTCGCCTTTCATGTACAAGAACATCGATCCAATTGTCTTCCCCGGAGAATACGACAAGTCTCACCTTCACTCCTTCTTCGGTTCCGACTCCGTCACGGTCGACACGAAGACCAGCGATGAGTTGCGCCAGGGCTGCACGAATGCCGAGAACCCTAACGATCTGTCTGTTTACTGGGTTCCGACTTTGCTCTACCAGTCCGGCGATAACTGGGAGCCGGTCTCCGTCTCGCGCTTCAGTGCTTACTACGGCTTGGGAGACACGCCGGCTGAGATTCCGATCCCGGACGATGTGCGCATGGTAGCTGGAGATGCCATGGCTCAGTCCGTCGATGCCATGCCGTCCGAGGCCAACATCGAGTGGTTCTGTGAGAATGGACCCGAAAGCACGCCGGATGAGAACGGTTTCCCCAGCGAGACCTGTAGCACTCATCTGCAGACTTTGCTGTACTTCCCCAACTGTAAGTACTCTTGATCTGAATCGAAACATTGTGAAGATGCTAAACCATTCGTCAAGGCGTCAACCCTGACACTCTGGAGACTGCATACAAGGAAGGCCGCCCTGGAGCTTACCGCGGCTGCCCTTCAGGCATGAAGGCCATGCCTCAGTTGCGTTTCTCTATCCGCTACGACCTTCGCAAAGCTCTCCCCAATGGATGGAGCGGCACCGCGCCCATCAAGCTTGCCAGTGGTAACGCCTACAGCTCTCACGGTGACTTCATCAACGGTTGGACCGTAGACGGAGGAAAGGGCCTGGTTGAGGCTACCAAGGAGAAGTCCAAGTACATCTCTGTCAATGGTGACCTCGGCAACGATGGTGACACGGCCAACTGCAAGACTCAGGACGCTGATCCCGAGAACGGCACTGCTGACTACGCCGAGAGTGTTTCTGCCATGAGCAAGCGTTCCGTTTCCGCTGTTGGATGGAGCTCGCGCAACAGGTTCGCCAAGTACCTTTGAGCTACCAGCGCCTGATGTGGAAATTCGGCAACTGTGCTCAGATTGCAAAGACTGAACGCAAGCCTTGCGTTTGAGATACATCAATCAAGGAGAACATGGGGGGCTGAAGCAAAGTCGGCCGGTAGAAGCTTTGCAGAGAATACTTGTATAACTTATATATCTCTCAACAATGTTGTTTGGTGGATCGCTGTCAAATGTTCACCATCGATCACCCTGGATAATTTACATATTTTCAAGCAGGCAACGAACCGTGCTTCTTGTATTCTCGTGTAAGCTTTGCTACCGATGGATCTGACCAAGTCAAAGCATGATTTCTGGATTTGTAAACAATTGTATCGATACATTGCACTGTCCCACAGTTCCATTACTTAGTTCAGATGCTCTGCTGCCGATACACTTACGTGCCTAACATCGCCAATGTATCAAGAATCCTGTTCCCTTGTTTGAGGGCATCGCACCTGGATGTGATCTAACAGTATCTACAACGCTGTGAGAACAATGTGATCGCAACCAAATGCGGTCGCTACGAGAACGAGCATTCATTTCGTTACACTCTGAGTTAAGGAATGGCTACCAAAGCAATAGAATGCAATTGTGGGAAAAGAGTGATGGCTCGAATTGAAAGCTACCTACGTAGAACGGCATCGACTGCGGGAGCGTTACATCTCTCCTGCGAATGTGCTGCAAAAGTCCTTTCCATCTCGAGGCGTGCGACTCCCAGATAAATGATTTACTGAAGCTTACCAACGCCAGCGTTGGAAGAAGAGACCTCGTCGGCGGACACAGCTTCCCAGACAGACTCGAAAGCGCCAACAGCCTCCACCGCGGCTGTGTCGGTGAAAGTGCCAAAATCGCCAGAGTCGGAAAGCGAGTTGATCTCACAGTCACGTCCAAGTGCAGAAGCACAGGATGCCGCATCACCGGCAGAAGGGACATTGAAAACGCCGCTGCCGTAGTCGAGAATGACTTGGGTAACAGGCGCCTTGCAGTCGTTGAACACGTTGCCCTCCATAAGAATTGTCGCACCGTCTTCCGCATCGAAGTTGTGGCTAGATGATGCATTAGCGAATTTCCTTGTGGACGTGTTCGAACCCTCACTTACCCATCGTTGGATTCGAACAAGTTGTTTACAGCGTGGAGAGTGGTTCCCTTGCCGACCTTGGGAGAGCGACCGCTCGTGTTATGAAGCCAGTTGTTTGCGAGAGTCACATGGTCACCCTCTCCAATGATCATCATTGTCCAGTAGTGCTGATCGTTGCAGCTCGCGCTCCAGCTTGTCTGGCCATCGAACTCATTGTTGGTAATCGTAGCCCTCCCGCCCTCATCGTTCTGGACGACAAGCATCTGGCGACCAGTCAAAGAAATCTTCATGTGGTCGACCCAGACCAAGTCAGTGTTCCGGATTTGAATCGCATCTCCACCCCAGATATATTGAGGGTTGAGCTCAGTGATATGGAAGTTCTGGAAGATGACGTTCTCAGCACCAGAGACGACGCGGAAACCCTTGCCTCTGACGACTCCCTTGTCTCCGACGCCCACGATGGACTTGTCCGATGCAACTTGAATGGGGTTTGTGCCGGCGACGTCGTAGGTAACCTCAACCGCAGGGTAGCTGTCACTGCACCAGTCTGCTCCATTGATAGCATCTTGGCCACTGCTGCCGCAGGTGTTGCTGTCCGGGCGGCAGCCAGTCTCGGTGGCCTCTCCTTCCGATCCCCTGAAATCGAACTCCTTGTCGATGAGAATTACACGCGGTTGGTCATCGGTGAGCCACTCGACGAGCTCATCAATGTCAGCCGGAGCAGCAGGGGTAACATCGCCGCCTCCGGTGACACCTTTTGCAGCGCCAGAGGCCGAGCCTACGACCTGGGCGCCGGCCAGGTTGGCTACGCAAGCCACCGTGGCGAAGATCGATTTAACAAGCATTGTGAAAGTGCCAATGCAAAGTGGTGAACGAATGAGATAAAATGGCAAGGTTTCGAGACCAGTAATGAAGAATTGCGACTGTATATGATGCGGAACGTCGTGCACTCAAGTATGCAATGAAGTGGGAGGAGCACCGTACATGTCATTGCTACATTGAGTCTGGCCTCCTATAACGGAGTTGCTTTTCGACATAAGCGAAGTGCTATATTCTCGAACAAGCGCTTCATGATGCCAATTCGCCAAAATGAGCCCTATCTGGCTGATACAAGTTAGGCGCGCCAGGGAGAGTAGCCCTTCGTCTTACAAGAAGAAGGTCCCAGAGTGAGAATATCTTGGTTGCTAGGGCTCACTGCCTAGCTAAGTAGGGCTATGTGACAGACCTTCTACGACTCATGTTCCCGGGGTCCCTTATACATGAAACTGCTGGAACGGGCTTGGCATGTCACACTGGCGCTATATCTCTTATCTTGACGAATGAAGGAAACATGCCCAGGCGGGATTTAGAAAGCCCGATGAGTCGAAGAGAAGCTTGTTGGAATCTTGTCATTAGCTGAAGAGCCAATTTTCGTGACTTTGGATGAATCTTGTTGATTCGGGCCTACTCAATCTATCGTCCATCACCACATACGCCCCCAAAGCCTGGAAAAGAAGCTCATACCCGCCTGTCTCTCCTGCTCTCTTTCCTTGGCTTCCTCGCTTTCCCAGACAAGACACTCCTCGTCAATCTCCGCCTTACCCGTCCAGATGTCGGCCTCAGCCGATCGGATGTACTTCGTCTTGTGCCACACCTTCCAGGCTACGAAGAGGACAACGAAATACCCGACGCCAAAGTAAGACGTGATGAAGCCCTTGGTGTCCCAAGGTGCGAACGTATCAAATCCTAGGGTCATGATGATGCAGATGCCGATCAAGATGCCCCAGTAGCCTGTGTAAGGTGCCAGAGGAGACTTGTATGGCAGAGAGCTGAAATCAATCTTCTGGGCGACGATAGCGTGATGCCAGTGTACGACGACCACGTAGGTGCATGTTTCGTTGATGACGAGTCCGGCGCTGGTAAGGCCCACAAACCAGTCGAACACTTCGATCGCGTTGTTGGAAGTCACAAGGAAAGAGATACAAGAGATGAGGGTGACGCTCAGAACTGGAAGACAGGTCAGCATGTGAGAGGAAGGACTTGGACGGCTTCTAGCAGCCAAAACAAAAGTTGACCTACCGGCAACGTATGGGATACCTCTCTTAGAGCACTTGAGAAACATCCGTGGCGCCTGGCCGTTTTGAGCCAAAGAGTACAGTGATCGACTGGCAGTGTAGAGGAACGTGTTGCCGCAAGAGAAACCAGAGAGGAGAATCATGAAGTTGATGGCGTCCGGCAAGAACGTGGTGATGTTGAGCTTGCGGATGCCAAAGACCCATGGAGAAGAGCCTGCGCCTGGCTCGCCGTTGTCGACGGCTTCCAAGTATACGGGATCTCTGGATGGGCAAATGATTCCGACGGCCAGCGCTCCCATGACGTACAGGCCGACCACACGCCAGACAATGAGTTTAGCCACACGTGGGATGGTGCGACGAGGGTTGGAAATCTCTCCTGCAGAGAGGGCCAAAAAAGCAGGCCCACCGACAGTGAACACAGCGTACCTGATCGAGATCCAGATTCCGAGAAAGCGACCAGTTGCACCATCTGCATAGTACGAGTGCATGGCATTGCCACCAGTCCAATTGCGAAAACCGTAAGCGTCGTTGTTAGGATTTCCCCCGACCATGGTGACGAAGGTGACCATCATAAGGCCAACTAGGAGGATGACCTTGCAGGAGGCAAAGACAAATTCCGACTCGCCGTACCACCTGGAATTGTCAGTAAGAGCTTTACCTAAGGCAAGGATTGAGAGACTTGTACTCACTTCACTGCGACAATGTTCAAGAAAACGCAGCAAGCCATCGCGATCGCGACCCAGACTCCCGGGTTGATATCTGTTGTCCAATACTGCATCACTGTTGCAACAGCTGAGTACTCGGTGCATACCAGCATAAGACTGGCGAAGAAGTATGTCCACCCCATGGCAAAACCCAGCGCCGGGTCAACGAGACGAGTCGCCAGGCCAAACAAGGAGCCTCGGATGGGAAGCCACGCACACATCTCTCCGACATGAAGAGTAAGTGGCCAGATGAAGCAGAGTCCGTAGAACATATATCCGAGGGTCAAGGCGATGGGTCCAGCTTTTGCGAGAACGCCTCCAATGCCAACAAACAATCCAATTCCAATTGCTCCAGCTACCGCCATGAGCTGCACATGGCGAGCAGACAGGTTCCTCTTCACGGTGGGGACGTCAATGACATCTCCAGCTTCGACTTTGGGCACGTCTTCCACGGCCGGCTCGTTGTACTTGATCTCTTGTTCGATGGCCATGGTGGCGGCGAGTGTGGGCGGGGTGTAAGGCACGCAGCCATTCTTGCGACTCTATCCGCGATGATATATCATCTCAACCCCGGCTTTGGAGTATGCAGGATAGCCGGACGAGGCACCGGAAAAGCAATCATAGCCTATCTCGTCTTACCGCAAGAAGAAGGGCCATGCGACATGCAGATACGGAGAATAGATATAACGATCTTGGCATCCGACTAGAAGTCTTGGTGTTCCTGTCGGGTCTCCTTGGCTTTGAATACAGCCAACGAACTCGAAGCGTTCAGTCGGCGATCAGTCGTGGTGCGGCGAAGATACGTGATAAAGGCGTACAGATAAGATAGTCATGTGGCCAATGCCTCTTGACCCACATATGCCTCGTGGTTAATTAGTATAGCGGGCCGCCCTGGGGAAATCTGGTGAAGCAGTTTTCTTTACATAACACCTGTGGGGAGATTTCAATTCATCGTGAGCGCGCGAGATGACTGCCGGCAGCTTGCACCTCTGACTTCGCTAAATTTCCCTGCTGTCTTCTTCGCCCATTGAGACATGCCCTGTCGCTCTCAATGGCTAATTGTATCTTCGGATTGTTGGTGTAGACCTCGGAGGGTTGAATTCGAAGCTCAACAGTTTGGAGAAGGCTCAAGTCACGTGCTTTGGACCTGCTGGCAGTGGTCACTTTCTTAATTGAGCAGAGAAATGTCTGGCTTTCATCAAGTAATTAGAAAACATCAGGGAAGCCATAGGTCTAAGAGTGGACCACCTTTCCAGCGCTCGTCGCGCAGAGGATCGCTCATTTGTAAGCAGAGAAACCAGGCCATTTGTAAGCCTACAACGGTTGAGAGGACGATGCATCAGGAACTTGGACAGAGTCCATCTCCCAAAAGGTGTCTCATTGCAAGTCTTCTGCATAGACAAGCATTTTTTGCATCGATCAAATCTTCCATTTTCTCGTCAATACGTTCCTGAAGGATTTACGCAATGCACGAGAAGCGTGAAGATGTTGTCCAAACCCTCGTGGTACTCGGTGCTACCGGGAACCAAGGACGCGCCGTTCTCGAGCACTTTGCAAAGCACTCGGTTGGATTCAGCCTCCGCGGAACCACTCGGAACTCCCAGTCGAAAGCCGCACAAGAACTCCAACGCATGGGAGTAGACATGGTGGAAGCAGACCTGGAAGACCTGAACTCACTCTGTGAAGCTCTCACTGGTGCCACTCACATATTTGCAACGACAGATTCCAATCAGAACATCTTCCACGCCATCCAACATCCAGAAGTGTTGGAGGAGGGCCAGACCCCACGCCAATTTGCGCGAGAGAAAGAGCTGCAGCAAGGGAAGAACATCACCGAAGCGGCCTCCATGACCATCAGTCTGGAGAGGGTTAGTCTCTAAAGTCTCTCTGTATAATTCCAAAGAAGCCTTACTAATCTGAGTGAGCAGTTGGTGTGGAGCAGTCTTCCAAGTCCCCGAAAATGGAGCAACGGCCTCTATACCAAGGTCACAATGTTCGACACGAAAGAAGATATCCTCGAGATCATCAAAGCAAAGCCTGAACTTCGACACAAGACCAGTGCGCTCTTGATTGGGTTTTATGCAACAAACGCCTTGAACGTCCCAGAACTTTACGGTCCCCAAAAGGTAGGTCACAAGCTCCACTCCCACATCTCAATTGTCACTGACAGCCTTTAGCAACCAAATGGGGAATACGAGCTCGCACTGCCAATGAGCGGCGACACGCCTGTTCCAATGGCAGACTTGCAAGATATGGGAAAGTGGGTGAAAGCCCTTTTCGAGGCTCCACCGGACCTTACACTTGTCGGAAGCACGGAAACAATGTCCTGGAAGGAATGGCTGCAATTGTGGGCGGACCGCAATTCGGTCGTCGCAAAGTATCGCCAAGCGCCACCGGCTGAGTATGAGAGCAAGATAAAAGGCATCAGTGATGCAGTCTCGGAGGAGTTCCAGTTCGTGGAACGCTTTGGGTTCACTGGCGGCAATTCAGATGCTCTGTACCCCGACCAGGTAAGTCTCTACGATTTCAGCTTGTTGGTTCAATGGCTCATTATTACAGCTCCGTCAGAGTGGTGTTGTGATCCAACGCTCAACTATCAAGGACCATATCGCTCGATGTGACTGGTCGAGTATTCTTTGATGCATCTGGTAAAACAATGTTGACCGGCTTCATGGCTGTGGAAGGGATCTGCGAGGCTTCACAAGATCTTATAAGGATATGGAGTGTGCTGAAAGGCAACATGATAGTGCTTAATTTGATTGGAACGGAGACATATATGCCTCTCAAGGAACAGAGCGTAATCGAACCTGACACTAGCTTCAGAAATAAGGCCAACGATTCATTAAAATCTATCGATATACAACACTGTAAGTATTAAAGTGATGTGATAGCCTTCTGTGGCTCTAGGAGAACCCCTAATCGCACAACAGACTTGCCGTCCCGGCCGCTGGTATTCTTCTGGCGTCTCACAGCTACTTCTGCCTCTCATCAGAAGGCCACTTAGCAACCGTAACCGCCTCTCCAGTCAAAGTGAACTTCATAACGACCGATCTCTCGTTGTTCAGCGCCAGCTCATACTCGCCAGGGTACACGACCAAATCTCCATTCTCAGCGGCCCTGGCCAGAGCTCCGACAGGGACATCAATCGCAACCGCACAGGACTTGCCAGGCGCAAGCTCAGCCTCCCGTGTGATGCCGACCAGCCATTTGATAGGTCTTGGGGCGGGACCACCGGTGGTAGAGGCAAATAGCATGGCCGAGTAGTCGGAGGCGGTGGAGCCTGTGTTGGTGACTGTGGCATGGAAAGCGAGAAGGGGCTTCTGCTCGATGAACTCGACGTCCGGGTGCGGTTGATTGAAGAACTCCGTGATGTTATAGGTGCTGTTGGCGGTGGTGTTGCCTGCAAGTCGCTCTTGAAACGTGGTGTAGAACAATCCGTGACCGAAAGGGTAGACTGGCTCGCCTGTGTACCACATGTACGTTTGACCAGGGTTGCTGCCAGACGGACGGAGGTCCATGTCTAGCTGATAGAAGTCGTCGGCGTAGGATGCTGGATACTGGGTTGTGACCAGGCGCCCGGCGGGAGCTCTTTTTCCAGAGATGAGGTCGTGGAGAGCTTGTCCACCGCTCTGTCCTGGGTAACCTCCCCAGATGATAGAATTGACGTTATCATTTGCTTTGAGCTCAGAGCTGTCGACCTGACCACCACCCATTTGCAAGACCACTACAGGCTTGCCGAGCCGACTAAGTTGGTCGATCAAATCGAGCTGGTTCCCTGGCCATCGAATATCCTCGCGATCAAGAGCTTCAGATTCGACTGTATTATCAATACCGCCGGCAAAGACGATCACGTCCGAACTACGAGCCGCCTCTAGCGCTTCCTCAAAGAACGTGGTATTTGCACTGGAGATCCCGGTACCCAGCGCATATCTGACGGTCCGACCGGAGCTTTGGAAAGCATCAAGCGGACTGATGGTGTATGGTGGTGTTGTGAAGTAGTTTCCGAGCATCTCCGTGGTCGAATTTGCATATGGTCCGATCAGAGCAACGCTTGAGTTCTGTTTCAAAGGCAAAGTGTCATCGTTCTTAAGCAGAACTATACCCTCAACGGCGGCTTCGTATGAAATGTTCCAAGAATCTGTGGTGAGAACATCGTCCCAGCTCAAGTCGCGGTACAAGGAGCTGTTCCCATCAAAGTAGCCTTGTTGGACAAGCTGAGAGTACAGTCGAGTCAATGCTTGCTCGATGTCGTTGCGCGACACATTTCCTTGGGCGAAAGCATCCTCCAGATAATAGGCAAACTCGGTACCGCAGTCGATGTCGGTACCGGCCAAGAGCGCGGCTGCAGATCCGCCGACACGTGTGTTCGCGCTCATGTGAGGGTTGAACACGCCGTACACAGCGCCACAGTCACCAGAGACAAAGCCGTTACCAAAACCCCATGTCTCACGCAACAAGGTCTGGAGGAAGAAAGAATTGGAGCAGCTGGCCTCGGAGTTGACAGCGTTGTACGAGCACATCAAACCTTTTGCCTTGGCTTGCATGACAGCGGTGCGGAATTGTGGTGTGAAATAGCCGGCAAGGTCCTGCTGCGTGATGTTCACGTCGTTGCCCAAGCGGCTGTGATTGTGCCATGACTCGATGTCGTAGCCGGCGAAATGCTTTGCAACCGTGACAAGCTTTGGTATGGCTGGACCAACGCCGCCTTGCATGGCAGTGATGTATTCATAGGCGTACAGCGATGTCAAGAAGAAAGCGTCTTCGCCAGGGGTCTCTTGGCCGCGTCCCCAGACAGGCGACCGGAAGCCATTGATGTTCGGCGAGTATACGTCCAAGCCATATTTACCGGCATTGCTCGCCGCTCTTCCTTGAGTGGAGATGATGGAGCCAATCTGATGGATAAGACTGCGGTTCATTGAGGCCATGGATGTGATAGGCTGAGGGAAAGCCGTCACCCAGCTGAAATCTCCTTCATCAGGCTGGTAGAAATGGCTTAGTCCATGAAGGGCTTCGTTCCAAACTTCGTAAGGAGGCAAGCCTAGTCTCGGCACACCTGGAGCGGTATTGACAGTGTTGTTGACAAGTTCTTCGAGAGTGAACATGGAGATCAGCGCTGATGCCCGATCCCATGCGTTGGCAGAGGTATTGCAGATAAGGGTGCCAGCCAACGGGGAGTCTGTACAACTTGGAAAGCTGAGGGGTATCGTTTGCAAGGTCCGGTTGGTGAGCTGCGGGTTGGCGTTGGTAGTATAGTCGTAGTAGCTCATGTTGTTTTGAGCCATTGCGGCCAAAGAGAAGGTAGCTACAGCTACCGGAACGGGAAGCTGCATGATGGGCAATCGAAGAAAGCTCCAAATCAGCGATCGAAGTTTCGTAGCATAAGCGCATGTTTTCTCGTGATTCTTGTCAATGGCTTTTATACCAGTTTCACTGCTCTCAAGATCTGGAGGATCGACACTTAGGCAAAAGCCACAGCCGGCTAAGCATTCGTCAATGATCTTAGTCGAGGCTTAAAGTGTATAACTCCTCTTTGTGATGAACGGTAGATGGTGCCGATTTCCGATGTCTCCGCGTCTCCTCAGATCGTCCCCGCAGTTATGGACGTATTTCAGCCTGAAGTGATGAGACATTCATGTCAACCAGGATAATCAGATAAGTCATATCCTGTGCAGCATCTAACAACATCTGAGGAATAAAGCCACCGCACATCTGCTTGTTCAGCTCCATTTCGCTGAGATACTTATCGGCTACCATACTGCACTCAGACACTAATCCCAGCAAGAGGCCTCGATGATGGCCGATTGCAACAACTGATGCAAGCTGATACAGCGCGGCCATACAGAGGCAAGCTTGCCTTGGTGCAGTGTCATGTTCCCAGGACCACTCTTGGTTGCACATCGCTGCAAGTAAGACGAGCGTGATGTTTCAAGCCATTCCATGCAAGGTGGTGTATGGCTGTCTGGCTATATCATAGGATTACATTGAACTGGTGGCACGAGCATTGCAGCTCGGAATTCGTTAGCTGATAGGGTTGGCTACTGTTGCCACGTCAGCTCTGATACATCGCTGAATGGTATAAATAAGGGAGGGAGTGGTGAACTTTCTCTAGGTCTCTTCGAGATCAAGTTCAAACCAGAGCAGACATCCAGATTTCACAGCCTCGTCCTCAACACAACATGGCCGAGGCAAATATATTTGGTGCACTCCAGCCGAATGACCTCGACAGGTACGGCTGGGCACTAGATGGAGGTGATGCAGCAGCTACACTATACTTCCATAGGTCTGATCCAGTTGATCAGATCATCACCAAAGCTCGGACTGACCTCCAGGGACATCTTTTTCATGGCCGCTTGCAAACTCTTGTACCGGCACACGATGATCTGCAGCGCGCGCAGAACGCCAGTCGAGTGGAGAACTTCCTCAGATCGGTCAACTCCGAGATGCAAGCCAACAGTATGGCGCAGCAGTACGCGCTGTGGCAAATCGGATTCACAAGCCGTATGATCTGTCTTATAGCCGACAGCGGTGACGACCATGACCAATTGCAAGCACTGGTTCATTCCTCTTTGGACGCTATCAATACGCACTTTCCGAGTATTGCCATCAAGAAGAATGAAATGTTGTCGGAGTTCTGGCAACGAGCTCAGTTCCAAGAAGATCGGTTCGAGATCCCCGTGCGGAAGATGATGCTCGAGCTGCTGAATGCTTTCGTGGTTCTCAGTGCGTCGGCATCTCCATCTGATCAGGCTACGATCGATGCTGAAGCGGACGATGAAGCTCTTACCCAGAGCCTAGCCATGTCTGGCAAGCGCTACATCGTCAAGCATGCGCCAGAGTGTCAACTGGAAGACCTGCGAACATACATCCGCAGATATTCGCCAGCCGTCATCCATTTCAGCGGCCATGGAGATGAGCAAGAACTGTCCTTTCAAGACGGTTCTGGGAAAGATCATGGCGTCGACTCCACTGAATTCATCGCCGCGCTGGCCGATGCGAGGCTCCGAGGATTGAGAGTGGTTCTGTTGAGTGCATGTGAAAGTAGTGAGATCGCAAAGAAGATTGCGAATACAGTTGGTTGGGCGATTGGACTCAAGTGTTCCATTGCCGTGGAAGACGGGAAGAAGTTCACGGCGCACTTTTATGGGGCGCTGGCACGAGGCGAGGGAGTCTCCCATGCATTTCACCTGGCCGAGTCGCAACAGTACTCTGAGAATATGGGCATGCGTTTGTGTGAAGGAGACGCATTCGGGTCGCCAGAGTATGTCCGGAAGTAGGAATGACCCAGTCAGTGGAGGACAAAAATGATGAGACCGAGAATCACATGTCTTTGCCGCCTCGGTATCTGCTCTGCGTTGGAGTCCGCGTCTTCCTTGAGTATTGCCAGCGAGTAAGAAATGTTTAGTCGTACCGTTTGACGCCCTCCGACGAACGTGAAAGGGGGAAGAATGCATATCCGCGATGCTTGATTGAACACGCAACGTGATGAAATGTGCCAGGGCCAGATATTCAATCCAAAGGACACGCACCAGGTACCCTACCTATGTAGTATGTTCTTTGGCAACCGGATATTTGCAGCAGCAATTGAACGAACGCTCTCAAAGTTGCGTGATCTCTATGAACAGTAGTGAGCCGACTTAATCCCAACAAGCTATCCCCAAGGATGAACAACATCTCGACTGCTTGGATTTTCTGTGCGGCCGCTTCTGCGGCCGCGCGTGTGGATCTTGCGTCAGTATCTGCGGGCCAGGTCACTAGGGTTCACGGTGTTATCAACATAACCCCGAGCATCAACTTGTATCCAGAACTTGGGCCCTATGAGGTATTCAATGGCGGAGTTAATGGCGGAAACCCAAGCTCAGAAGTCAACATGGAAGACTTATAAGAAGGCAATTCGCCCACCTTTTGAAGTCGACACTGCCTGCATCCAACATCGCAAAATTTGCCACAACGCCGATTAATTGAGACCGCAAAGCAACCATGACCAGAACTCAGAAATTTGGAGACATCGAGGTCCCAGTGCCTGGCTTCGGTGCCATGGGCATCAGCTTTGGCCTTGGAAACAACCTCACTCTTGAGCAAGCAGAGCCGGTGCTTCTCAAGGCTCTCGAGCTTGGCTGTACCTTCTGGGATACTGCTGTATGTCGACTGGCACCTAATCTACGTCTGAGCTGGAGACGCTGACAACACCTCACAGGTCGTCTACCAGGCTGGAGTCAACGAGAAGTTACTGGGAGACTTCATCAGGAAGCACAATGTTCGCGACAAGATCTTCTGTGAGTAGCTTGATGCCTTCATAGAGCAGCATGTACTTATATTCGTCTTCTTACCAACAGTGGCGTCTAAATGTGGCTTCTCTGTCTTCGAAGATGGTGCCGTCACCAACTCGGCTTCCCACATCAAGTCGTACATTGAGGGCACCATCGAGCGACTAGGCTTCGCCCCCGATCTTTACTACCTGCACCGCGTTGACCCAAGTGAGTTTCACCGTTCCTGCGAACACCGGATCACCCTTCTCACACTCACACAGACACCCCACTCGAGGAGTCGATCCCGGCTCTCGACGAAATCAGGAAAGCGGGTAAGACAAAGTATATCGGATTATCCGAATGCTCTGCCAAGACTCTACGTAAAGCAAACTCAAGTGCGTGACACTGTTTTCTCTTACCGGATCGATAGTTGACCGATATTTCACAGTCGCCAAGATCGATGCCGTCCAAGCCGAGTATTCTGCTTTCGAGACTTTGCACGAGACCGATGACCTGATCGCCACTGCAAAGGAGCTCAATGTCGCCTACGTAGCGTACAGCCCTCTTGGACACGGATGGCTGGTCGATGACTTCCCATACAAGAGTCCCGAGGACTTTGCACCGGATGACTTCCGCCGGACAGGTGAGTGCGAGATTTTGTGGTCACAATGGCTTCGAAATTCAGCCTGGAACACGAAGATACTAACATTTCCCACCTCCCAGTCCCCAAATTCCAAGGCCAAAACTTCTACAACAACAAGCGCATCGTCGACTCCATCAAGACCCTGGCTCAGCGCAAGGGCTGCACTCTCACTCAGATCGCGCTTGCGTGGGTGATTGCGCAGGGCATGATTCCCATCCCCGGAACGACAAAACCACAACGCTTGGAAGAGAACGTTGCGTCCCGGGATATCGTCCTGACCGATGAGGAGAAGAAGGAAATCCGCAAGATCCTCGATGACATCAAGCCGGAGGGAAACCGTTACTCAGAGAAGCACCAGTCGATGGTGGGGCATTGATAGCTGGTCGCAAGTGTGTCTTGCTGAAGGAATGGCTTATGCGCAGACGTTTCTCGACGCATTTATGACCTTAACTCATCAAGCAGGAGCTTTTGAAAAGACTTCATTGATATAAAAGTCATCCTCCCACGAGCTCGCAAAACTCCTAGATCTATGCCGGCCAAACCGGAGCATCCCACACTCTCGCATCAGCATGAAGTCTTCCATCCAGCGTATCGTTCCCCTCACAGACGTAAAGCACCTTAGAAAATGCCGCAGCGCCCCAAAACCGAAACCCAGTCTGAGCCGGTACGAACACAACATCACCAACAGAGAGTGACACCTCATCGTCAAATCCTTCAACCCAGACAGAGACAAGTCCATCCACGACCTCCAGCGCAGTATGTCCAGGCAATCTCCACAAAGCGGTCTCATTGCTGACACCAGGCTTCGACAGCGTAATGGTTCCTCCGGTGAACTTCCCATTCGACTGCAAAGTAGTCACGAAAGGCTGAACGATGGCAAACCCACCCTTCGCAGAGCCCGTCAAGAATTTCGGTCCAAAGTCCTTGGCGACGAAAAACGACGTCGAATTATCTCCCGCGAGCTGATTCGCACCGTTATGCCAAGGGACGGCCGAGTTCGTTGTCCCATTCGCATCGAAGTTCCTCAGAGGGACGTAATCAAGCCTAGCATGAACATCGAACTTCTCCAGCGAAGTAATAGTCGAAGGATCACCACCCGCCGCTGCCGTGGCATTGTTGTGCGGTATATAAGGCGCGAAAGAGCCCGACGAAACGTTCGCCGAGCCAAGGAAGTAGAAAAGATCTTCGAAGCCGCCTGGGGAAATGACTCCGACCATTTCGGTGAAGGGGTCGGTGATTTGGAAAGTGTGAGTGGTGTTCGGAGGGACGGCGCCGTAGTCGCCTGGAGAGAAGACGCGGCCTTCGCCTGTGTCGTTGCCTTGAGAGGTCCAGAGGTTGAAGCGGCCGCGGAGGCAGTAGAAGTTCTCGAAGTGGTTTTGATGAACCTCGGATTGATCGTCAATGAGGATTATGGTAGGCTTCTGGTTGCTCGAGCGCTTACATGAGGCAAGACGCCGAGCTCTGCGCTTGCAGGAGCGGCGGTACTGATTAGAGTAAAGGCATTCCCGGACGAAAGACCTGTGACTGGAAAGCGATAGACCTGGGTGCCAACCACTACGCCGGGCAAAGTGTATGCTCGAACCACATAGGGACGGACGTGATCGGGGACGGTGGAGACTTCAAGGCCGCTTGGTTGGGCCGTACAGTAGGAGAGGCAGGCGGCGAAGACTGCCAGTATGGTAGAGATAGTGCTACGCATTTTGTTCGAGATATCGAAGGGATGTGTAGATATCACCGCCGGAGGACTAGGCGATTTATATGTTGACAGCTCACTCGGATCATTTGCCTCATCTGCTACGCACGAAGGTTGAAACGATGCAGATCTAATCTGTCAGACGCAGGCATTACTGAACATACTATGTTCATGCCTCAAGGCTAACAGCGTAGTACGAATTCAAACACTTGCTCGAGCCTCTTGGACCATACCGCTGAAAATCCCCATACAAATATCCAATGCCACGCTGAATGGTCGCTCCTACCCAGCGCTCATCAACTCGAATCATCTGCAATCCACCACATGACCAAGGACACATACCTTCCAATAGCAATAAGAGCCCAGCCCGTCTATCAAACAATCACACTCACCACCGCAATCCTCGAAGTCAACATCAAAGCATCGACAAAACCGCACCCTCATCCGGCTCGCAACGCCGAAGCCCTACTTTGACCCATTTAGGGCACAAACGATTACGATGCCGAATCCGAGAAAGCCCTCCTACAAGCGAATCAGACGTGTGCATGTGGTTCGGCATGGTAGAACCGACACGCGTGTTGTTTGATGCCCGAGTTTTGCATTCAGATTGCCGAGAAGGCCTTGCAAAGGTGGTTTGCGATGAGGCTAGTGAGGGGATGACAAGTGACGAAGCGCAGCAAAGCACTCGACATCGGCTTGAGATATACCGCAAGCCGAAGAATTGGTTCCTTTGGCATGCCGAGGCTTAGAGGCGGCGCGTCGATCGATCAGATAGCATTCCGTGGTCACGAGAGATTGAAGTAGTCGAAGGCCGTTTAATGCTTGCATAGCCATTCCAATCGGTGGGTAGCAAGAAACATGGAAAGGTTGAAATGCATGATATACAAGTTTCGAATGAAGTGGTCGCTCCCCGAAAAAAGCGCGGAGTATCTCCCAATGATTCCGCTCCAGGCGCAATCCAGGGCTCTTCCGTAGAAAGAGAGAAGAAATCATCATGATCCAAATATCACCAGGTTAACGCAATTTTTCACTTCGTCCGCCATGCTCCTACGCCAACTCTCCCCATAGCAGGACTAGGAGGTTCCGACATCTCCGAAAAACCCTCCAAACTCGCCCTTCGCAAGCGAGATTCCCTTCTAAGTGCCTTGTCATAAGAAGCAATCTTTGGAGCAGCGCTGGCCGCTGTGGGCGGCTTACTGATCTTCCACGCCGGTTGCTCGGGCGGTATTTCTGGCTCAGGAGTGTCGATGCGCGGGGTGCGCCATTGGACTTTCCCGTTGCGAATGCTGGCTTTGCGCGTGACGGCTAGCTCGGTGGCGGGGTCGAGAATGTCGAGCTCGTGGGTTTTGGGGGCGTGGGAGACGCTTGTTGGGGACTTGGTTGAGGGTTTGTCGTGCCAGCCGAGAAGGATGGAGCGTTTGGAACGGGGTTGGTTGGCTTCGATGTCGGGCATGATGATTTCGCTTACGGACACCATGGGTTGCGTTTGGCTGTCGGTAGGGGCTTTGTTGCGGTGGGAAGGTAAGCAGCTGGCGCAGAGAGGGCGGAGAGTCGCGAGCGAAGCGGCTGTGATGCAGAGGCCAGCTTCGACGGCGGACAAGATGGTGATGGTGGTGCCTGTTTCGTACCATCCCTCGTCCTGCATCAGGTTGCCGATGTAGAAGATGCGGGCTATGGAGACAGCGCTGCCGGCGCAACCAAGGAAGAGGATCAAGGCGGCGCTGATCTTGGCTGGGAATGGGATTGCCGCCTTATAGAGCAGTGTTACTGGCAAGATGGCAAGAATGATGTCGCTCACGGCATTGATCACGCCGGCCACCATGCCTACGATGATGTACACTTGCCCGCCACCCACACAGTTGTCGGTGAGTGCGTTGTGGAGATAGTTGGCCGGTGTACCGCACTGAAAGAGAACCATGAAGAAGTAGAAGGTGCCAGAGAAGGATGAAATGGCAACAGTGATGTACAGTGTAACTCTTTGCCATCGCGAAATGAGGATGCGGAGGTAGAAGATGCCAAGTGATATCTTGAAAATGACCATCGTGGCGGCGTAAAGGGCAAAAGCAGTTAGAAGATACTGTAAGGCAGTCAGAAATATGCCAACGATTTCTTGTCCGCATCTCTGAAGCAGATACTGGGAAGTCGGGCAAAGATGTCAAAGCACAGATTGGGAGACATCCGTACCGTAGCAACTTTTGATATGAAGGTAAGCCCATCCAGGGACAAGTGTGGGTTTCCGAAAGCCCAGAGCACGAGTGGTATGTTGAAGCCAGCGTAAAGTGTGTACGTTACCTGGGATTCTATAAGTCCATTTGATCAAGAAGTTCAGACACAAAAAGACGCATACCGTCGCCAACAATGTGATTGCATCGTCCCACCCAAAGCTCCTGATGATGAAGCCACGGACCCAAGTTCGCAGCAATACTATTATCCAAGTCAAGACAAGGAAGATGATGATTATAGTCAGCATCATAGCACGCCTCTCATGCGCCGCCTCGGCGTCATTCATGCTGTCCATCTCCATCTCTCACCAGGAGAGTGGCGGTCAGTTTTGAAGGAACGAGGGACGGCACAGTCAGGTCAAAGTGAGCCCTGTCGATTCGCGAAGCTGAAGAGGGTTCGAGGCAATGCTTCGCGGTTACACTTCTGGCGTGGACTTATTAGACACTGCCGCTGCCAGCGATTGGTAAGAGATGCATCATGAAAAGAACGAAATCTTCCGAAGAAGAGGGTGAGATGTGACAGGGCCAGGCACACGGGCGTGGTCGATACGTCGGTATGTGTACCACAAAAGTGCTTGTCCGTTCTACCAAAATCTCAGACCTGCTGAAGACACTGTGCAGAGTTGACGGTCCATTCATGGCGCGACACGAGTGTTGGATCCAGCCATGTGCACCGGCAGAGGGAACGCTCCAGTTTGCGCGTTTGGCGCTTGGGAACCTCTCATCTTGAGGTGAGAAGGATGAGATGGCGGTGCTAGCACGGTGATTGCCGCCTTGTTGTGGAGATGACAGCGATCATGGCCAGTGTCGTCCGGCCTTCACGAGCGAGTCATAACCAAAAGGCTATTCAAAAGGCAGCAAGGCGAAGAGGAATCGGGAAGTGTTCTCGGTATATAGGGACACATGGCGCGTCGTCTCGGCCCTGTGTGGTCGATTGGGATTAGTGACCGGTTGAAATGCATTTCTAAAGAGATCCGTCGTCCATAGTGCGGTGGCCAAGGTATTCTTAGCGGACGGGGAGAGGATGAGGTTGGTATCAAGTCGGTTTCAAGCTAGGTGCTAGCCAAATTATTGACTGATCAAGGATTGATGGGAGGGTGGAGCTGGCAGCTGGTGATCGACAGGGCCGGGCGGGCGTGAACGTTCGGACTTGCGCGCCTGCAAACAAACCCCGGTCTCACCATCAACACCTAACTAAAGCTGCCCAACTACCAACACCACCAATTGTCCTCCGATACCATACCGCTCGTGGTCGGGCCACATGCGATGACTGTCATGCTTGCCGGGTGAACAGCCACCTACACCCACTTTCAACCCTACCAATCCCAGCCGGACCAGACTCTCAGCAGTCCACCATGCCGCCATCCACCCGCCGACAAGCTGCTACACGCAACCATCGCTACAGCGAAGTCAGTGCCGGCGGTCTGAGCGATGATCTGGCCGCCGATGAAGATTATGCAGTCGCCGAAGATGAGCTGGACGAGCAGGAAGGAGATCCTGAACTCCAGGAAGCGTTTGAGGAGCTCCCAGGTATGCAGTCAACAGTTACATCTACCAACACACTCAACACAAGACCACTAACACATCCTCTACAGAAGAACCAGTCGAAGAGCCTCCCTTCCCTCCACCGGGCCTCAAGGAAATCTCCTCCCTCGCCTCCTGGACCGTCACAACCGCCAAACCAGGCAATGGCGTCGCCGCCCTCCGCAGTCCCGACCTGAACCAATTCTGGCAGTCGGACGGCCCGCAACCACACCTCCTCAGCATCCACTTCTTCAAACTCGTCAGCATCGTGCACATGCGCATCTTCCTCGACTTCGAATCCGACGAGTCGTACACCCCCACCAAAATCCAATTCCTCGCCGGCATGGGCGCGCACGATGTGCAAGAGTTCGCCGAGATGTCCTTCGAGCAGCCGACGGGGTGGATCGACGTGGACTTCTCCAACGTCGGGCCGATCGAGCAGGACGAGGACGAGGAAAACATGGACGCGAACAGGGAGATCGATTGGAGCAAGCGGCCAGTGCTGCGGGCGTTTGTGGTGCAGGTGCGGATTTTGGAGAATCACCAGAACGGAAAGGATACACATTTGCGCGCTGTGCAAATCTTTGCGCGCGACGAGGCTCAGGGCGTGCAGAGGGGTGAGGCTCTGGGTGTGCGCAGTGCGAATGCGTTGCCGCTTAGGTCTGCTGCTGCGAAAGCGCCGCCTGCGAAGAAGGAGGGGAATAACATCAAATTGGCGGACTGGATGCTTGAGCCTGATTTGCGATGAGATGGCCATGCTGTGGTTGTTGGCATACACCATGCCGCTACTCATTCGCTGTATATCACGATACGGCATTGTGGTGTTACAAAAAGCTCACGACGCGAGCAGCAGTCTCTGCCACCTTGGGCCGAATACATCTATCGCATAGCTGCGTCCAGCATCCCAACGAGCTCGTATCACCTTTACCAAGGCGGCGCTTCATGGAGAAGGCAACTTCACGTGGAGGCAGTATTGCGCCGATGACAGGCCGCTTAGCCACGCTGCCACCGCATCATGCAAGCATTGGAGTGGAGTCGCCCGTTCTTCCGAGGTGGAGAGAATCCTGGCCCACCCACCATCCTGGCGCAGAGTTGGGCTCATCATAATCATGTAGTCCACAAGAATCGAAGGCAGGCAAGGATCGGGTCGCCATAGAAACGATTTGACAGCCAGCGAGCAGAAAGACCGCGGAGACGGCACCTCAAGCGTGCTGAGAGCATGGCATGCAAGGGTATTCAGTGGCGGAGTCTCATCTTTCGCAACTCGGCTATGCCATGTGATATGTTTCGGCAAGACGCGAATATCGCGATTTTTCCGAGAAAAATGTCCGGATCTGCGCGGACGTGTCACGAAAAAATGTCACAATTCATCTCGAAATTGACATCATTTCTCTTCGAAATTCCTCGCCGGATGTTGCTCCGCCACTTAGAGCTATTGCTGCCCCCACCAAAATGACAGGGCAGGGCAGGGCAAGGGTCTCAAGTCACTGCCGATCAACCTTCTTTAGTTAGCAGCAGAGTGAGGTATGGGTAGCACTACCGAGACTCTCAGTCGTCATTCCTCCGTCGTCCACCTCACTTTGCCCTCACTACACTCTCTTTATACCATTCCATTATTCAGTATACCCCTTTGTGATGCATCTTGGTAACATCTGGCTGTAGCGTCGTTATACATCAGTCAGGTCAAACTCCATTTTATTAGCCGCATTATCAACACTTCCCTCCTCCGACTCCACATCACTTTCACCATCACGAGTGGTGTCTCAGGAGACAAGGCATCTCTGCAGGTGATATATCAATTCACTCCGTCACGAGCGAAATCACAGCAAACATGGAAGGTACGCCTGACCCCTCGAATTCATTCACTCAGCGATGTTACTGCCTGCCTGCCCGCGCATGTATCTTCATGTTTACTGTATGCGCGCATGCAACCTTGATGACTCCTCCATGTACACGCGCAGTCGCGCCAAAGCCAAAACAAAACACATCGCACCCCATCCAACCATTTCTAAGCCTCCAAGCCAATACCTCTACGTACCAAGAGATCAGAACAAGCTAACCCTCTACCCATCAGAAGCCGTCCGCGACACCAACCCGGTCGGCGCCGGGGCCGACATCGCCGCCATGATCTCGACCAACTCGGACTTTGTCGACTTCATCCTCCCGCTGAGGGAGCGTCTGGCGCTCTACGACAGATCCAGCCCGCCGGCTCAGCAGCCCAAGAACGACACCACCGATCCCGCAAAATCCATCCCGCAAGGCTTCATCGATGCCATGATGGTGCGTGAGGAAGTCTTTGTCAAGGAGCAGGGTGTTGCGCTTGAGAACGAGCTTGATTTTGATGATCGTCGCTGCTTGTAAGTTTACCTATTCTTGGAGTTCTCGAGTCTCCCTCTTCCGCGCCACTTCTAACATCAAACACAGCACATGGACCGCCTATGCCTCCGTCCCCGGGCACATCCAACCCATCCCATCGAACGGAGGCCACCCCAACCGCCGCCAAAGCACCAGCACCAAACTCCCCATTGGGACCATCCGCCTCGTCCCCCCACCCAACAACGCCACCCATCACTTCGACAAACACCGCTTCATGGACGGCCGACCGTACACCGGCCCACCGCGGTCCCTCATCCACAACGGCAAAGAAGCCTTCATCAAACTCGGCCGCCTAGCAATCCTCAAGGAATTCCGCAAAGTGGGCGTCTCCAAACTCCTCATCGACTCCGCCCTGACCATGGCGCACGACTACCCCTACGTCATCTCCGAACCGCCCTCCGCCTCCGCCAAAGAGGAGCTGCGCGACACCCTCGGCGAGATCCTCGACATGAACACCGACTGGGAGGGCTTGGTGCTGATCCACGCACAGGTGGGGTTGCAGAAATTCTGGGCCCGGTGGGGGTTTGAGCTCGATGAGGGTTTGGGGGTTTGGGATGAGGAGGGGATTGATCATGTGGCGATGTGGAAGAGGTTGGATCTCAAGTCTGCCTCGAAAGCTACGGCGCCGTATTCTTATACTGAGGAGCCGAAGCGGTTTAGGGGAAGTGTGTCTGGTTGATGAGAGAGGACGATGGACGTTGACGATCTGAGTGGGTGGCGAGCATTGAGCATGGAGCATTTGCTGTTTGACAGGCGTTGTCGGTACTGGAACTGGATCTGGATGTATCTCTTCTCCTCTTCGATTGTAGTAGAGGTTCTTCCGGGGCCTGAATGACTGGCCGACAAGAACATGAACAAGAAACGAAACAATATACCCGGCGTTACTGGTTTGGCATACCCCTTCACTTTCAGAAGGGGCGTCACGAAAAGAATCTTGAAAATTACAAAAGAAACGAGAAAACAGAAACCACCAACAGCTTTGGTGGCGAATTACTGAGCATTGCATGGAATGAAGGAGACTCAGGGTTGGACCTCTGTTGCATGAGAAAATTTCGGAGCACAGGAAAGCGGACTCAAAGTCCTCCTTTAAACTAGAAAACAATCCAAACAACCACAATCCACTTCATCACACTCAACCAGTCTCAACCATCCCTCCCCCTTAAGGCCTAAACTCATAAGCCTGCCCCGTAACCTCCTCAATCTTCTTAATACTGGCCACATGGCCCTCATGCTTCTCAATCCTCTCCACATACTTCACCAAAGTCGGATACTTCTCCTTATCAATCCTAGGCTTCGCGGCAATGAGCGGGTAGGACATGAGGATATCGGCGCCGGTGAGCTGGGTGCCGCAGAGGAACTCGCCACCGTCGGGGGAAGAGGCGAGCTGGGAGTCGAGGAAGGAGAAGTGCGTGGCGTAGTTGTCGAGGAGGTAGAGGGTGTCGACTTTGTCGGCGATGCCGCGCGTGACGGGCTTGATGAAGAAGGGGACAGGGGAGGTGCGGACGTCTTGTTGGAAGAAAGATGATCGTCAGCACAAAGCTCCAAGTCCTGCGCTCTTCCGATTCTATTCGCAAGCAGTGGCGTTGAATATGGGATAACAAGAACAAGAAGAGGGAAAAACTCACTATCGAAGAACATCGCCACCATCAACAAACTCATCAAACTGCCCTCGGCATACTGGAGATAAAACTTATACCTCAACCACTGCTCCGTCTCCCCACCAACCTTCCCCTCACAACCCTCCCTCCATCGCTTGGGGACGAGATGCTGCGCAAAATGCTCGCACAGATAGTCGAAAATGAGACCGCTCTCAGCGATGGCGAGGGGTTCTTTGAGCGCGGGGGCGGAGACGGTGACGACGGGGGATTTTCCCAGAGGGTGGACTTCTTTCAGCTCAGGGCCGGCGAGTTTGTTGGATTGACGCTTGTAGACTTTGATGTCGTAGGAGGCGGAGGCGAGGCATTCTTCGAGGAGCCAGACGACGCGTTGGGAGCGCGATTTTTCGAGCCTGCGAGATGAGAGGTTGGTGTGAGTTGGGGTTTTGGGGTTTTGGGGTTGGTATGTTGGGTTGTAGTGAGGTGTGGGCAGATTGTGAGATTTTCTTTCTTGTTTTTTTCTTTTCTTTTGTCTTTCCCTTTTCTTTCAAGAAGGCACACTTGTATAGTACAGGAGAGTACCTGGGTAGGTAGTTTTGCTATATTACATGCATATGCATGTGAGACATTGGCGCAGAGAGGTGGAAGACTAACCAGTGAAGAGTGACCTGGGGCTTCTGTTCTTGTTCTTGTGAATCGGCCATTGTGAATTTTGAACGTGTCGTCACAAAAGGAATATATTCACGAGAAGAAGACGCCTGCCACTTATCAAACCAACCCCTACGGCCGCAATCTTTGAGTTTGCATTCTCATCCATCGCATCGTCCAGCGAGCGATTTGTACCGAGGCTCATTCTTATCGCCGCACTCCGCCAGACGGAAGCGCGGGAGTGGCCGACAACACCCGCTCCCGCCCGTTCTGGTCCTCCTGCGCGCGACGTCAACAGCTATACCGAGAGACAGGGCTTGAGAAGGCGCCAAAACACACATATACACACTGCAATCATGAGACCAACCCTCGCAAGAATGGCCGGCGGCAACGGTGAGCATATGCTGCAAATTTTGCGCGCATTGAACGGAGAACTGACAGATCGTATAGCCGTCAACCTGGACCCGGCGCTTGTTCGCTATGCGAGTATGTCTCCCACTACCTGGAAACGATGAGAATGCGAGGTGGAATTCATTTCTGAAGTGGGAGAAGAGTGGGCGATGTTTTGGGTCTGCGCAAGAGCCCGGAAGCTGGGACAAGGATGGAAGGACCGGGACATTGGATGAAGACTAACAGTTGTCGCCAGACATGTACGTCAAGAGACATGAGTTCTTCCGCTGGACTAGACGCACTGCTGGAATCTCTTTCGCTTATGTTGTCGCTGTCCCTGCGGCTTTCCTCTACATGGCGTACCAGACCGAGGTGAGTGGAGTCATTCTTGCGCGCATGCTCTTGCGCAATGGCAATAGTATATGCATGTGCTTGGGTCGACCATGGAGGATGATGTGTCTCCGAGCAAATGCGTATTCTTGAGCCGACTTTGTGTGAGGATATACTGACGCGCATTCACAGGGCAAGTGGGAGCTCCGCGGCAAGCTGCGCGGCGACACCATCGCCGAGTTCTAAGCAAGCATTCTGACCCGAAAGATGAAATTGCTCGGTGGAGATGGAGACGTGGCGTTGGGGAAATCATGTGCTCAGGCTATACAGATTGGCTGATCCCCTGCCCATATGACCTTGTACATACCCTTTTTGAAATGAGCATGGGAAGTTTGATATCACGTGACCTTCATCGGTATTACATGTGCAAGCCTGCCACGTCGCCTTCACCAATGACGAGCCTCGTGATTGAGACACGACTTGATTGCTCTTCAACCATCACATGTCTTTGGTCGTACTGATAGCATATGTCAGGCTCCTTCTCACCTGCCATTTGTTATTGACTGCCTGCCACGACGTTCAGCTGCCCCGCTGACCAACTCTGTCCTTCTCCTTGAGCGACTTCACCAAACCTTAAACTGCCCGCAACCACAGTATTAATGAACTTTGACTGACCAGCGTGGCAGCCGACAGCACGCGACTCTGAAGTCCCTGAGCGCCCAACTTCAACCGACTGATTCACAATATTTTCTTATTGTCCAGCCCTGCACGCATCACGCACAGCGTCACTGGCACATGTACCTGACCACAGCCTACGTGTTGTGACCGACAATACACCAAACCCGGATGTTGCAGGGTAACCAGATCGCCCATCATGGACGACAATACCATCGCGAATGATGTGGAATCCTTCGAGGAACTTTCTCGCTACATTGCAGAGAATCGCGACTCGATCGCCTCAAATCCGATAATGCCCCATCTCTATGGTGTCGCAAACGCCGACTCTCCCAACACCAATCCGAGGATGCAAGACCTCTTCCCCACGAGCCCTACCGATTCCGAAATTTCCGATTCGATGTTCCTGGATCCTTTCACTGCGCAAGCCTTTGGCAATTCTCCCAACCCTAGGCCCTCCAGCTCTCGACCGGTCGACGTACCCCTGCAACCTTTGAAGACCGTACAGGATCTGACGACGCTGTTGAAGCACGGCTCCCATGCTAACGGTGCTGCGGGACCCTTCCAATCGAAAGTGACCGACAAGCTTCACTCAGCGATTCTGTTCGAGGCCGTCAGAGTAGACTCGAATTCTTCAGCTGTCGAGTTGAGATATCTTCCGCTTGCGAGAGCAGCGAGTCCGCGGCGCTCGCGGTGGGATGCCATGTCTGGTCCTTCGTCACTCGCAGAGAATGCGCAACAAACAATTGAAGTGCTTCCACGAATCAAGCGCAGCATCGAGTTTGCGAATTCGCGCAAACTTTCTGTATCAAATGCCGATCAGCATCCTCGTTCTGCCATCATGTACAACAACCAAGTCGCGCCGGCCAGCTCTACCACGGCACCCTTGCAACAACCAAAATGGCCAACTCAGGTACCCGTCGAAATCTTCAACATGTTCGCAGGCCACCTTTCTCCTCGCGACATCAGGAGCATGAGACTTGTATGCAAAGAATTCGAGCAGAAGATCTCGCCCAATTTGTTTGAAGAAGTCGTCGTACCTTTTACGCCCGATCTCTTTGATATGGTCGAAGACGATGCGTCGGCACGGCGCGCCCAAGGGCGAAATGCAAGCTCAAAGGGCAAGGGGAAAGGGAGGGCTGTTGACGAGCCAGCTGCGATGCTGCACTCTTCCGGACAATGCGACGAGAACGGCTACTATCATCCATCAAGCAAGGGAACGTCGAAGCGCAGCCTCCGAGTCTTCCAAGGCTTTGGACCACACATGAAGAAGTTCGGAATTCGCTTTGATGTCACCGAGGCTGAACTATCAGCACCACCATCGAAGAAGTCGTCTCAAAAGCAAGTGGAAGCTTACCACGGTGGGTATATATGGCCACCGTCAGGCTATGCGCGCTACAGTAGGCTTGCAAAGCTTGAGCAAGTTGCGGATGAGACTCCACGCATGGCGGCGGCGCTGGCATCGCTCGTGAACGTGCGGGAGATTGGTCTTTCGATTGACAGTGGGCTTGGCTTTCTCTCGGGACCTGATCGCTCCTGTCGATCAATGATTCTTCAGAAGCCTGCGCCCTTGTTCAAGGATGCGGATACTAGCTCGCGCCCAATGTCGAGCAGTGCTGAGGAGTTCTGGTCCTGTTTACAGGACTCTCACACCAGCTTCACTCTGCGGCGACCGCGAATTCAAAGCTCGCCGGCATTACTCAGCTCAGAGCAACTGTTAACTTGTGCGCTCCCAGTGGATTGCGACAAATTTCCCCGCATATGTCCTCCTGGTTTTGGCGATACTTCACTCTGGCCTTCTACCCAGGCGAATGCAATCCTTGATCCTAGAGCAGCGCTTCCTGCTGCAGGAATTATCTATACCCTAGGCGAGACTCAGGGCATACTTTCTCCCCGATTGTCGCCCTTCAACTTGACAAACGATCAGAATCAATGGTTGCTTGAAACTGGATGGGCTCAACATGCTTTCATGGACAGCTATGTTCTCGCCCTGTCGGACAACCCTCAGATCTTCCACCAGGTCAAAAAAGTGACCATCTCCAAGATTTCCAGCAGTCTTCTCTTGAAGCTTGATAACGACACTTTCTGGGATGCACTTCCGAATGTGCAAGACTTGACGTTGCTAGTCAGTCCAGACTGGAGGAATGTAAGCAAGGATGAAGCCGGATATGCGCAGACGCCTAAGCAGCAGCCTTCCAATGCTATCGGAATATTCCATGGCATGCTGAGACATCTGCTGTACATGGAGCACGTCAGAGAGTTGACAATCGGTTATGCCTCTGGCGGAGAGAATGCCACAGGCCTATTCTCCCGCAACTCGCATCTCTTACCTGCACCACTTACGACTCGCAATCACGCCCTCGACACTCAGCCGGCACCATGTTCGTTCCCTAACATCAAGCATCTGGTGCTAAAGAACTGCTGGCTTACACCCTGCATGCTCGTGTCTCTAGCCAAGTCTCGACAAGCAGCCAACATCGCAGAGAACACTCTGACTCTCGACTCCGTCTCTCTGACAGTCAACCCAGTTGGAGTGCTTAAGGATACATTCGACCTCCAAGCACAAAACAGCATATCCCGTAGATACCGCCACGGCAGCTGGCCAGTAATGATCCAAAAGCTCAGAGCTCGCTTCCAACCCCCTCAGGACCAACCAGCAAGCGACTCGCCCGCAACCCTCCCACCACCCACCCAGCAAACCATAACCTTCACCTCCTGCGGCTACGCCACCTTCCCCAACCGCCCACCCAACCTCACCAGCGAGCACAGCCTGTACAACTTCGACACAATCTCCCTCCCGACCGAGCCTCTGACTTCCGACTGGCACCGCATCCGCGCAGACCACCTCTCGACCTACATGATGACGACGACAGATCAGTACCTCGCGCGCGTGGCGCCGTACATGAACACGCACGAGAAAGCTGCGCTGGTAGGCGCTGGGATGACGTTCGGCTGGCCTGAGGATAGGGCGGAGGAAGCGGCGTTTGATGGGCTGCCGCTGGGTGGGACGGGGAGGTTTTCGGGGAGGATTGCTTGAGGGGTGAGGCAGGTGATCGAATATGGATCTTGATGTGTCGTTGCGACAGTTCGTGCATGTTCTGGACGGAAGAGCGATGTAAAGGCGCGGAGGGAAAGGTACATTACTTGGGAGGGTATATTGCTCAAGTCACTTTCACGACATGCATCTCAGCATACGAACCCTGCGGAATATCAGCAAATTCAACAAACGAAGTTACGAGATACGAATTCACGAATATGAGACGAACATCATGATCGGGCGAGCATATTGCTTGTCCAGCAGCGAAAGCAAATACAAGAAAGCGAAAAGGGAAAGAGAAGAAATGCAGAGATGGAGTGGTACGAGATCCGATGAACAAACATCACTTCTCAGGTATTCAGGTATGGACATTAGCGATGACAGCTGTACGATGCTCTCATCACGATTGAAGGAAATTGGAAGTAAAGGGAGAACACTGAGAATGCCTAGACGACAACAATCCAAGTGATAGTCAGTAGCAGAAATGAATCTATGTCCCATCTTCATCTTATTATTTCCTCACATTTGTGGCTTTCTTTCTATATCTCACAATCGAAGCCCAAGGAAATGAAGGACGAACTACACATCCCCCGCAGACCCGGATATCATACCGTTGGCAAAGCAAAGGCAATCCCCAAAAATAACAAAAGCATCTATTAACCCACCAGACCCGAGTCGGAAGGGAACATGTTCGACACTTTCAGCCTCGCTTTCCCGCTCTGATCTGATGTGCTCTACCGGAAGTAGATTCCGTTCAGCTCCGTTGACACGACATGCCACGACGAGAAGTGCAAAAACAATTTTGTTTGTGAACGCGAGTCATCTGGCAAAGTAGAAAACCCAGCCAAAGGACACCAGGTACCGATAGCCCGCGATCTGCCAAGCAAACAAACAGAGCGCGCAGGCAGAAGCGCTGACGGACTCGCGACCGGAAAGCGTTAGGGAGCCAGTATGGGTAGATGAGATCGATGGTTAGACTGAGGAATATCTTGGCTTGAAAGACGAGAGACGCTGCTTTGAGGAGAAGGACGGGAGTAGGTAAACATACCTAGGTAGGTGGAGTAGGAAGATGGTAGAAACAATTTTCGTGTAAGCAGAGAGAACGACGAAGTCTCGAGACTCGTTGGTGAAGAAGGATTAGCTCACTCAGAAGAAGAAAAGTAGGATTATTACAATACCAATAAAGTCTACATGCCAGGACAAGCCCATTTGCCTGGATGAGTTCCCACTATTCCCATTGCTTTCCCATTATCATCCAGGCACTGGGTTGTGTCCCCTTTCGTCTTTCGTCTTCCTCATATCATTACAACACCAGCACCAGCCCAAGGGAAAAAAGAAAAGAGAAAAGAAATGAACCAAAATGCCCATATGCCCCAGCCCAAAACCCATATCCGACCTCACTGAACGCCACGCCCATGATTCTTCACACCATTACACAAAACCCAAGAACTCGTATCCCGCCAACGCAAGATTTGCTCTTCTCTTGCAATCCCCATCTAACTCGTCTTAAGCACCTTGGCCTGCGGGGGAGGCGGGAGTTCAGTGCCGAAAACGCGGTCCCAGAAGCGGGAAGTGACGCCAAAGCCGTTCTCGTAGTCGGCGAAGTGGTGCTGGAGGTGGTATTTCTTCAGTTCGCGCCAGTAGGCTGGGAGGCTGTGAAAAGATAAGTCAGTCAGTCATGTGGGCTTACGCCTCAATTGGATCTACAATGACAAACCTCTTGTGGTGCAAGAAATAATGCGTGCAGTCGTAGCAAATGTAGCCGAAAATACCACCGCAGTAGACGGCGACGGCGGCGTACCAGTCGTAAAAGAAGACGGTGTGGGCGAGTTTCCAGAAAGGCGTGGCGAGGACCAAGAACAGAGTCGGAGGCATGACGAGGCGCAGGCGGTCCATGGGGAGGTAGTGGTGGATGCCATGGAGGAGGAAGTGCAGGGTGATGGCGGCGCGGTTGTCGGGCAGGTAGTAGTCGACGTGGAAGAGGCATCTGTGCATGCCGTACTCGACGATGGTCCAGATGGCGAGGCCGGCGAGCCAGTAGGCTGCCGTCACCAGGGGGTTGCTGAAGTGCTGGCTGGCGAGGTAGGTGCCGTAGATGACGGGGGGGAGCCAGAAGGTCGGCACGACGTACCAGGGGGTTTTGGAGAGGGGTTCGAGGAAGTTGCCGAAGAGAGGCGCGCTGTCGCCGCCCTTGTAGTGGCGCGGGCGGTGGACTTGCTGCAGGTAGAAGTCTTTGCTGAACCCGCCGTTCCACACTTGCATGAGGAGTGGTCGCTCGAGGTCGAGGAATTTGTGCGTCTTGTAGTCGGTCTTGATGTCGGTTTCCTTGCTCAGATCGTCCTCGCTGCTCATGCCCGTGCTGGCGTAGATGGGTCTGCCGTTCTCATCTTCGGCGACCTGAACTTGTTCTCTCGCCTTGACGTCTCCGTCCTTTCCGAGGCGCTCCAGCTCTTTCAAACCCTTTTGCGACGGCTCCATGGGGACGATGGAGAAAGGATCCTGGCTGTTCTTGACGCCATCCATGACCTCGTCGGTCGCGACAAAGCCGATCAGGTGGTCGTCCAAAATTTCCCACGCGCTCTCGCTGTGCGCATGCGATACTTCGTCCTCCATGATCTCCTTGACATCCTTGCCGGCCCACTCAAGGACCAAGTCTGCGCCGCCGGGGTGGTCGTCGAGGAAGGGAGTGATGTCGTAGACTTTGGTGCCGACGGTGACATAGCATGATTTGGACGTGTTGTGCGAGGCGACCTCGGCCGTGGGCAGAGTGGGAAGAGTCCTGCCAGGCATGGTCGCGAGGAGGTGTTGTTTTTTGGCTGGGTGGTGGTGAATTGTCGCAAAGCAGGCCAGAGAGGTATTCCCAGTATGTCGGTGCTTGATGGTGAATTACTCTGATTAAGAGAAAATAAAAGACCGACAGTATTCCCGGACGTGAGAGTAGTGGAGGAGCGAAAAAGGAATGGAGTGGAAGATGTTGACGAGTAGATTTCAGGGAGCGTCGGTGTTAGGCAACGTCCAATCTCGGCGCAGGGCGGATGTAGTGAGAGAAAGTGGCGAGACTTTCTGACTGATCGTCGTTTCCCCCCTACTTCACCTCTCCGCCACTGTTTTCCTTCAATCAAAACTTGCCCGATTCTTAATCAATTATCCATCAAATTTCGACTATATCTGCAGGGCTTCATCGGAGCTGTCCGTTATATCTCTTGGCGATCGATCTTCTCCGTCAAAGTCCGCAATTCACAATATGAGAATCCTATCCAACAATCGCATCTCGCCGGTGCTGTCTTGCACTCTTGGACGATCCATTGAGAGCTACATGCTTGACACTTCGCTTACCTGGATTGGATTGGGTTCCTTAAAGCTCAATGGCGTCAATTCAACAACGGTGAAGAAACGAAATAATTTCGACTGATACCTACACCTTCTCATGAGAAACGGAAAACATCAATACCAACGTCTTCTCAATACCATTCATTCATTGACTCATTCAATCGTTCATTCACAACAAAAACCCTCGATCCTCATTCCTCGCCCTGTCACAACTATACGCCTCAATCTTGACCGCCTCCAAATAAACTTCAACTCCAATCTTTCCCTTCCTCCCACTCACAGTCCTGCTCTTCATCCTCCATTGGCTTCTCTTCAACACCCAACCCGAAGAGTCGATTTCCCTGTCAATCTCAAGACGCCTGACGTCTTCATCTCCATCTTCCCTTTCACATTGCCATTTCCCACTGTCGAACCTCCTTCTGTCAACAACAACATCCGCCTCTTCGTCCAGCACAATTCCCAAATCATTCCCCTCTCCTACCCCGATGACTTCCACGTCAAGCGGTAAATCCATCTTCCCCACCACCAAATTCACAAGACTCACCATCCTCGCCAACGTCTGTCGCCAGAATTTCACCCTAGCAGCTCCAAATCCAGTCTTGCCATGTCGAACAAAATGCAGCTCGGCGTTTTCCTCACCACTGATTTCCAGAATGAGCAAGTACGCCGTTTCGTCCACGTAAGGTCTGGAATAGTAGACCTCGCCCGCAAGCCGCGCCGCAGAATCCCATCCGTCACCATCATCGTCCATGACATCCTCCCCCTCCCTCCCCCCATCCTTCACGAAAGAAACACCACTCTGCCTCAAATCCTCAAACCTCAACTCGATCTCCAGCACCCCACCCTTCTCACTCTCACCACAACCACCACGCAAATTCCTCCCCACCCGACAAGGAATCAACCTCTGCTCCACGCCCTTGAAATGGAAATACCTCGCATCCCTCAACAAACACTCCCTATGCTCCCTCCCCCTGATCTCCACCTCATACCCCATGAGCAAACCCAGCAGCTCTCTGAAAATCTCCGGACAGCGGTTCGGCACGACAGGAGGGAGGATGGAAGGCGGACGGAGGAGGGAGCGCTGGTTCAAGCCCGGGAAGACGTCG